>QGSO01000223.1:1673859-1701359 GCA_011037825.1 Carya cathayensis
TGAAATGGTAGCATCGTTTTAATATAAAATAATGAATGTTTTGATCATTTCCCGCTGATTTGATAAGTGAAATAATTAAAATATTTTTATATAAAATAGATACTATCCAATTTCGTTAGAAACAGAGATGATATGTTTTAATCTAAAAACGTTAGAGCCATTTATATGTTTACGAAAGAAAGTTCAAATGATCACATGGCCATGGACCTTTCCATGCCTGGATTTCAATAAACCTTGGGCCCTTATATACGATGAGCTTGGCGTAGGAGAAGGGAAAGTGGCTACCTATATATAATGGCGGTTAAGGAAGCAAGAGGCCATCGTACCAATTTGAAATGATGGATATATCATATAGGAAAAAAGACAGACATATCAAACAAGTTTTATAATATTTATTCCTGTCCATATAAATATTATAGGCCTCATTTATTTAGAGAAGATCTATTTAACACATTTTTTAAACACGTACACGCATCAAACTGCTAATGAGAACTTTCCACTTGAGTTCTTACATTAGCTATATATCAACATCCTCTATTTATCACTTCCACTCGAGTGGATCGATCTTCTGGACTCGCAAGATCAATCTTTAGACAACGTCCTTGATGAGTCCTTTATTGACTACAGCATGTCGGATGAGTTTGAGTGATTCCTCTATATCGTTACAGAGCATGTGAGGATCAGGAATAGCACTTGGGTCAACAGACAAAGAAATAATCATCTTGTTCACATAACTTTGATAATGGACAACCAATGACTGCAATAGAAACATGAGAAAAACATAGAAGAAAGCATTAGAATTTGTAGGCCACGGGGTTGGACTTTCAAAGACTTTTGCTTCAATTAATGTGCGCTCAACATATTTGACTTTTTGCATTACATATTCATACTACGTTCGGGTAGTGAGGTGTGATCTCGTATAATTTATAAATAGTAGTAAAAATTGATAAAAAATAATAATAAAATATTAAACACTACTAGTAAATAGTAATAAAAATAATAAAAAATAAATAAAAAATAATAATAAAATATTAAATAATAATGAAATGATCTCACATCACTCCATTGTATACCCAAAGACAGTCTCAAGTAATGATTGGATAACTTACTTGTGGGGGCCCATAAACAGAAGGAGCAAGGTAAGCAATTTGATGGCCATAAAAGCTAATTTCTTCTTGCGGACCAACCACTCCAGAAATAGCCATTGTTATATTGGAGAGTGCTCGGCATATTATAGCAACAGCAACCTGTTACATATCCATGATGTAAACATAATTTATGACATTATCCAGCAACTTGTCATGCAGCTTGATCTCTGATGATATATATATTTTTTCTTCAATAATATACTCTTTTGTTTTAATAATGATTTGTACAAGTCTCATTATACAAGCCTCATGTAGTCTATTTATAAAAAAGTGAATCTTATCATGAAAAAGTATTAAAAAAATTACTTTTTTTAAACGAGACCTACTTATTAACAAGTGCATGTCTGCGCAAAGCTTCCATAGTTATGTATGTAAGTGATGATATAATATATAACTTAATTACTTATATGGGATTAATGCTTAACTTTTTTTTAGTCCAAAGTATGAATTTGGATATGATTAAGTCCTGGGTAATAATTTATTTGACAATAACTAGCTTGAGTTATAAAAATAATGTGTTAGGTCTAAGGAGATCGATTGTATGTACGTACGTACCTTGGTCCCAAATATTTTGAACGCTAACCCAATCCACGTACTTGTGAATATAGGTTCAAGTGAGAGCTTTTTTCTATCAATGGTGGCCTTTGCTTTCCGAACATAATCCAATGGGTCGTCTTGCAAAGCAATGGTGAATGGGAGGAACATATATCCGATCACATTGCCCCACCTAGTTTTCGCCCCCTTAGCCATCATATCAGCCATATCCTGTTTTAAATTCTGTTAGAAGTATGCAGATTATTTGATGCTTAGTCATGTGCAAGTTTATAGGCAGACAACAAATTAAAACTAAAGGATGGTACACATAGAACGTTATGAAGGAGAATGTTGGCAGTCACTTGCACGGTACCAATGTGGGTGATAGTAGTGATTTCTCCATTGGGGAGTTTGATAGTTTGTGAAATAGTGTCAGTAATTGTGGTGAAAAGAGAGTTGTTGCAAATCATATGATCCGTGGCACCCGTGTCAATGATCCATGGAGTAGATAAAGGAGAAGATGAGGAGAAACTGAGGGAAATACCAGCAGTGGAAGAAGAGTGAGGGTGGGAAGGTATAACCATTTGAATTTTGTTGGCAGATGGCAAAGAATCCTTGCTGTGCAGTAAGGCTATATGGTCTTGATATTGCTTTTTTGTCAACGTCATACTTGGTTCAGAGTTAACTTTAACAGAGGAGCCAAGAGAGGTTGCATTTGCTCTTGATTTGTGAAACTTGTGGCTGGGAGGGTACCCATGAAGCTTGTAGCATTGTTCAATGGTATGACCAGTCATCTCACAGTGGGTGCAAAGAGAAGCCCAGCATTGCCTGATTTAAAACAATTTGCAAATGAATGACCCGTGATTTTGTAATGTGTACAATATGGTTTGTCTCTTTTGCTTGGATTTGGGTAAGGTGTGGAAAATATTTTTCGACTAGTAAGAGCAATGGAATCAGTGGGTGGGGATGAGGAAATAAACAAGCGCTGGAGTTGTTGTCGTTAGAGGTAAGAAAAAACTTTGTTAACTGGTGGAAGGGGATCAGTTAACATGATATGGTCGCAGACATTGCTAAAAGAGTCACGAAGACCCATTAGGAATTGGATGACGCAGTCGTGCTAGTATAGATCCGAAAGAAGCTTGGTTGAGCTAGAAGAACAAACAGGTAAGGGATCATAAACAAATAATTCATCCCAAAGAGATTTGAGTTTACCATAATAAGTGTTTACAGAATCATCAACTTCGGTAAGAGTTGCTAGCGTCTTCTTGAGTTTGTAAATGCATGGGCCAGTTTGGGGTGAAAAAAGTTCCTGTAACTCAGTCCAGATATCATGGGTATCATCAACAAATGCAACCGAGGATCGAAGAGGAAGGCTAATGGAATTTTGTAGCCAAAATACAACCATGTCATTGCATCTCCCCCATAACTCAAAAACAGGGTCATCAAGTTTTGATGGTTTGGTGAGGGTTTCATTTAGGAACCCGAGTTTGTTCTTGGCTCGAAGGGCATGATGGATTGATCGAGACCATATAGAAAAATTGTCGGTAGTGAGGAGTTCTGTGACGAGCACAGTGCCAGGATTGTTTGAGGTTTCGAGTTTATAAGGGTTGTTTGGGTCTGCAAGGTTGGTATATTTGGTGGCGGTGGGAGGATCGATGGTCGCCATTTTCCACCACTTTGATACCATGTCAGATTTCGTAAAAATGGTGATGGTCGATTACGAGCAGAGCGTGAATGGAAAGAAAAATAGAGCAAGGAAGTTGAAAACAGAGGCAAATGAAGAGAATAAATTCTGCATAAAAATTACTTGCTTCTTTATGCTGTACAGTAATGAATTTATAGAAAGAATCGGCTAAGCTATGTAATGAAAAAGTACTGAAATATCCCTAAATGAATATTCGAATAACAAATTATTTGTTGGAAGTTTGTAGGTTTTGCATATTCCTTGAGCCGTTTGGCAACGTAGCAATTGGTATATCATTAAGTAATAATGGTAGCATTAAGTTATATTGGGATGATGGTATGTTTTTCTAACTATGACAGAAAGATAATTTACCTGTATTCCTGCAGACTTTCTGAGATTGACAAGAATGACTGTCCTGAGACGGATACCTTTGGGAATATTGCTATTGCTTTGCTTCACTCGCCCATCTAATTTATTCTCCTCACCTGTACATGATGAGTGAACTATAAATGCATTAGCTAGGGATAAGGTTATTAAAGCATTAATGGTGGCTGGTGTCAATAGCTTATACATCTGCATAGTGAAAAATAGTCTTAATCATCATTGTGAGTAACATAGTCTTAATCATGATCATTGCTCATGCGGAATTATTATGATTATTGACAACTTATCAATCCAGCATTTAATACCATATTAGAAGATGATAAGTAATAAGATGATGAACATCATTACCTGTAAGTTTTTATTTTCCTAGTAGATAAGATCGAGCTACTTCCTTTGGGATTCATTACAACAAGTACACGTGATGAGTTTTATTACATACAAGCAAAACTGCGTACTAATTTGTATTCCAATATTGATTATTTCATATTTAAAATTTAAATTAGTATTGTTTTCAATAAAATCTACTTTTTAACCATTCACATTAGATTGATGTACATATTAGTGCATGGTTGTGCTTGCAACTAGATTTTTCCAAACATGATATAGACGTATGCATATATAATTGCTTGAGCAGAAGTGCAAATGGGGACTTTTCACTTTAAAAATGCCACGATCAGCATGAATGAGGCTAAACATTAATACACTAATATATCACAAAATGATCACTGTCTATAGAATTGTTGAAAACTTACTATATATACGATTCAGATATCTCGATAGGCCAGCTTGAGTTATTCCCACGACAACATCGTTTACGGTCTGCAAAATTCATCCACATCAAAATTATGAACAAAAAACCATTATTTATTAGGTAGGATCGTACAAAATTGACAAGAAAGTTGTCAATTTTCATAAAATTGAATTTATTTTCTTTTAGTTTATATGAGAAGGTCATGTTCTGCAATTTTTAATCTAGAATCAAAAAGCAAAAAGAAAAAAAAAATAGCTGGATAGTAAAGTAGTATCATTATCCGGACTGAGATCGAAAGGTATATACTACTACTTAACAAATTCTTACAACTTATTAATAGTTTTTAAAATTTTCTAACTTGTTTTTTTAATTTAAATGTGCTTGATTTAAAAAAAAATAATTTTATTATATACTAGTAAAATAATTAGGAAAATGATAAGGATCCCACTGGGGGATCCCGTTTATTTATCCCACTCTAATTTTTTTATTTTTTATTTTTTTATGTAGTGATTAAGAAAATATTGTTTAATAATATTGTAAATTTTTTTTTCTTTTTTTAAAATATTTAAAAGTGTTAAAAAAATAATTTGAAAAAATTATTTTTGAAAGTGTAATTATTGGTATATATCGAATTGTGTCCAACCTATTGTTGTGAACCAACGTACGTACGTACATACCATGTTCATTGCATTCTTCACGAGCTTTATGTCGTCCAAACTGACTGTCCGATGCACGAACTTTTTTACGTTCAGCTCAACCCCAGGTGCACCTTTGATCGGAGTTTTCACGTCTTTCAGAAATAAAGTGGTCGCCACAAACAGCAATACATCCACCATAGTGTTCCAAATCAGCCTTACAAACAGCCAAATTTGTAAAAAGAACCACCAAAATCCATCCCGCGAGTTAAACGTTGAACCTGCTCCTTTTTTCACTGGAACACTAGGCAATGCTTCTGGGTCAGAGGTTTTCCGTGTACAGGCTAGGAGAAGGGATATGAGGGATTCACCATCGCCCATGGAGTGGTGAATCCTAAAGACCCCAACAGCCTCTGCATCTGAGGTTTTGATGTTGAGAAGGTGGAGTTCCCATAATGGTTTGGAGAGGTCTAAGGGAGTTCTTGTGACATTTGACACGTAGTCTTCAACAAATCTGTCTGGAAAATCTATGTTGGGATCCAACTCGGGAACAATAAGATGATCCTCCAGATTTACTTTCGTCTGAGTCCATTTTTGATTTTTGCTGTACTTGTTGCCATCAACGACCTTTAATTATATATTTGTTTCATGAAATAGCAAGAAACAAATTATTAAATACGTTAAGAATATTGTACAAATTATTTTTGCAGTTCTTAAGAATATTGAATAATCAAATGGCTTTTACGGTTTTAAACGCTTAATTGGAAAGGGGCATGTTTTGAAGTGTAGGTGGTCATGCCAACCTCGTACGGTTGGATGTGAAGAGGTTACCCAAAATGCCACTTCGCTGGCCTCATGATTTACTTTATGGCATTGATCGAGTAAACCATAGTTTTCGTCCAAGCTGCAGATCAGAAACCCCATGCATACAGCAATTTAAGAAGCAGAGAAGAAATTATAGGTACGATACATTTCTTACCATCTTGCTGGAGAATCTAGGATGCTTGACCAAAGTTTGCTCCAAACCAGCCTTAATAACGTCAGGATTGAGTCTTGTCTTGAACCCAAAGACGACAATGATATAAACGTTAAAGCGTGGTGCTTGAAAGAACCGAGCTGCTGGACTTAGTGGCTCCTCATCATGATGACTGCTTTTTGATGCCTTCACATGATCACCCGTCATCATCTTGCTTCTCCAATTCCCTCTTCTTTGTGGATGATTTTGTTTAATTTTGTTTCACAAAGCATTCAAAAACTGTTTGCTGTCTTGATCTCCTGCTGGGACTTCATGAGTACTTACTATATATTCTTTGAATGGGATTAGATTGTGATCAGTTTGGTCCAAGTATTACGTACGGCTCCTTTGTCGGAGGGTAATAAATGGCTAACTGTTTGTAAGTTTAAATTTGTTTATTCTTTTTGTAGATCATCCAACACTTTTTTTTCCTTACATTTTTATCCTACCTTCTACGACTGAGGTCCCATGCCATCATTGGATTTGTTGGCAATAAAGAGGTTTTACAAATTTTTCCTACTCTCAATTAAATATGTTCATCTAAATTCGATATATTGCATATCTGGATGTGCGAGGGCATAATTATGAAACAGTTTTGTGTCTGATAACTTTTACACTTTTGTATAAAAAAGTACCATTTAGCGACAGTTTCTCAATCAACAAGAGAAAATATGGGCCAAATCTAGTTCTTTGGCTCCATTGCCCTTATCAATTTTTAATTATATGCGCAATATTAATTCTAACACGGTGTTTTGTTGGCCGGGCTCCACACCACCTCAATTTGTATTTTTGTTTTAGTTTAATGAAAGCTTATTCATATAAGATTAAAAGCGTACTACATATTGACATTAGGGGTATCATAACTGTTGTGAAAGGTACTAATTGTATCTTAAATGTTAGGGCTGGGCTCCACCTCCAACGGAGTCAGAAAGCTCAACTCCAACCAAAGTCGGAGGCCAAGTTGGGCTCCGACTCTGACTTTGAATCAAAGTGGATTCTAGCTCCAATAAGCGTTGTCGGAGTTGAAGTTGGGGGTCAGGGCTCCGATCAATGTTGAAGGAAAGAAGAAAAAAAAAATAAAAAAAGAATAGAAAATAGGGCGATCTCCCGACAAATACCATTTCACAACTTGTTTTCTCTCTTGCAACATGATCTCCCAACAAAGAACAACTTGTTCTTTTATTATTATTATTTTTGTTTATTTTTTTATTATTATTTTTTGAACAATGAACAACAAATAACAAAAATTATAACAGACATAACACATGAGTAGCAGGTCGGACCTCCCAATGATGTTCTTTGAATCGACAATGCCCAACTTGGGTGGTCCAAGTGCCTTGCTTCCTTATTTTTGTAACTATCTTGCTAGTTACTACTAAGGGTTTTCGCATTCTGGAGTTTTGAATTCCAACAAAGGAAGAGAGAAAGTTGTCGGGTAAGGACAAGAGAGAAAATAGAGTTTTTGAGAAAACAAAAGAAGAGAGAAATAATGTAGGATTTTGGTTGAAATGAATAGATGAATATATAGGAGGTGTAAACGGTGTCATTTTAAGAGTTATTTTGTCTCGTACGCGGGGGGGACTCGAAGGCAGATTAGTTCTTTGCAAAATGCATGCCTACACCGTTATGCCACTAACTACCTATTACTTAGATTAAACTATTAAATATATTAAGCCTAAATGTCGGAGTCAAAGTACGGATGTCGGAGCTTAAATCGACTCCAACTAAAAATATCTGAGCACCTCCGACTCCAATTCCGAATTCTGAATTTTTTAACCATATTGGATTCAGAGTCAAAGCGAACTGCGGCAGAAGTCGAAACCGCTAGAAGTTTTGCACAGCCCTATTAAATGTTATGAATTTACTTTGAAAGGTGTGCTGCATGAAAAATAAAATATGTTGTATGCCATGTCCATGCCTTTTTCAGTGTCCACAAGTAATGTTATTTACTTTTGTGGATTTACTTGAAGAGAGAATAGGCATGTATTAAATATGGTGAAGAAATTGTCTGCCTAGAGCCCTAATTTTACGACACCCAGAACTTGGCATATTCTTCCACATTAGCAAAACACAAAACAACACCCTAGCCTAAATTGACAATGTTGTTAGCCCTTCAACTCCCATCCACAAGTTTTAAGATACGCCTAGCTAGTTCCTCTCAAAGCATTTAAGATGCTTAAGGAGCATGGAATCCATATATGGTTGGAGTTCCAACTTACAACCCCAACTTACAAGGGTTGCTAACTTTAAAAAAAATGTTTAGAAGAAAAAGGCATCTAACACATAGGTAGGGCTGTAATCAGGTCGAGCTGAGCCGGTCTTTGCCTTGTCGAGCTCGGCTTGACTCAAAATACTTGAACTCGAGCTCGAGCTTCAGATTTTTATTTGTTCTTTGTTCGAGTTCGACTCGATAAGCTAAATTTTCAACTTGAACTCGGCTCGAATTGTTTATTTTTTATTTTTGAATAAGATTTAATTAATAGATTAGATAAATAAAAAATAAAAATCCAATATTGAATTTGTACAACTAACAAGTAGAATCTCTATTGAATTATTAGATTTTAAAAATTTATATATAATTAATATCTAACTAGTTGATATTTATCCATAATAACAATATATTATATGCCTACATAAATTATTAATACTTACACATAATATGAAAGAATATATTTATTTTATTTATGGTTCCTACGTACTTGTTTATGAAATTATTAAATCTTATCGGCTAATTATTGTACAAATGATAAAATATAACCATAAAGTATATTCAATATATAGACATAAGTAATTAGGTTACATATTATATATTTAATTATAAAAGTGTTATAATGCATATATATGTATATATACATAGTTTTATGTATATATATCTATCAATATATGAATGAGTTTTAATCAAGTTGAGCTAACAAGTCGACTTGGGTATATATGAGCAGATCTTAATAAGTCTTAGCCGAGTTGAATCGAGTTTTGTTGGGTATATGCTATTTACTAATCGAAAGGGTATTTACTTTTACGAGTGAGCTTTTTTTCACACTTTTTTCTGTACGTAAAAAATGGTGGCAATTTTGTCAATCAACCAGAGAAAATTAAATATTGGCGAAATCCAATTCTTTGGTTCCATTGCCTTATTTATTTATTTATTTTTCGTTCAATTACATGCGCTAGATTAGTTGTAACACGATGTTTTGTTGGGATTCCGGCCACCACCTCTATTTGTATTCATTTTGTTTTTAGTTTAATAAAAGCTTATTAATAAAAATATTGGCGAAATCCAATTCTTTGGTTCCATTGCCTTATTTATTTATTTATTTTTCCTTCAATTACATGCGCTAGATTAGTTGTAACACGATGTTTTGTTGGGATTCCGGCCACCACCTCTATTTGTATTCATTTTGTTTTTAGTTTAATAAAAGCTTATTAATAAAAATAAATAATAAAAAAATATTGTATCTGTCAATGTTGTGAGCCCTTCAACTCTCTTTCACAATATTTAAGATACGCCTAGCTAGTTATAAATTCCCTCAAAAGATTTAAGATGCTTAAGGATATTCATGGAACCCATAGTTGGAGTACTTCCAACTTCCAGGCCCCAACTACTAGGTTGTTATCTTTTAAAAAAATGCTTTAAGGAAAAATGCATGTAAGATATAGCTACTCAGTTGGGTATCCGTTGCGAGAATTTTAAGGTTCTTTATCACAAAACTATTAGTCCCCCCCATCTTTGGATATGTTTGGTGCCTCATGCAAGTAATTTTGTTTATGTACATGATCCATAGATTTACCTAAGAGGCCAGGAGTATACGTACATGGATATTTAATTTAAATGTGAAGAAAATGTCTACCTGTAACCCAAATTTTGGGACACCCAAAACCTGGCGCACTTTCCTAGGCCTCCACGTTGGCAAAACACAAAATAACACCACCTGCCTAAAATTTACAATGTTGTCGGGCCCTTCAATTCTCTTTCACAACATTTATGATACGCCTAGTACGGTGGTAGTACCTAACTTCCAACCCCAACTACTTATAATAAAGTTGTTGTCTTTCAAAGAAATGATTAATAAGCAGAAAATAAAGTGCATTTAAGATAGACCTACTCAGTTTGGTATCCATTAAGAGAGTATAAAGGCTCATGAATCATGATCACTTAACTACGCGCCTAGTTGGACAATTCGGCATCATTTTTTTTTCCCAAGAAAATGCCTGCATTTATGCCTCAGTTACAAATAAATTTTATTAAAGTTTACTTACGAATTAAAGTGGTTTAACCGTGTGGATCTGTTAAATTATAAAATTGTTTATATATTGTAAAGTAAATATGACATCATATTTATGCTAGTTTATAAATTTTTTTTTGTAAATTTTTTTTTTTTTTTAAAGTCACCCAACACTTCTCCTTTTTCCTTTCATTCTTTTATGCTACCTTCTACGACTAAGTGCCTATTTATTAATTAGCCTATTGTGTCTGTTTGAATGATATGAACCCAAACATGAATGTTCATGACATATAATGCACATTTAATATTAGTCAACATTATATTCTAATTAATATTAACTAATGAATTTATTTTTATCACATTTTATAAATATTAAATTAATATAAAATTACTTATAATTATATTCTAATTAATATTAACTAATGAATTTATTTTTATCACATTTTATAGTTCTATCAATTCAATGTTAATAATAATTATATTCTAATTAAATTAAAAATTTATATAGACATGCCTAATTCAATGTGGGCTGTTTTAAGTATTTTGTTAGCTAAATTTAGTTAAAGTTGTATTTTAGTCAAGCCAACGAGAGTGCTATTAGAATATAATTTTGTGAATATTTATTTATTTTATTTTATAACTAATGTCGTATATATATTTTATTTTTACCAAGGGCTTTTACTACAACAACAATTCTCAATAACACTTTTTTTCAATGATCTGTTTTTTTGTTAATTTGTTCTTGGACTTTTTTTGTCAATTGTTTTATTTCTTAACAATCTTATTTCTAAATCAAGCCAAGCAGTAATATTAGTAATATGCTCATTGGGTGTCTCATGGCTTTTCACCTTAGCACTAAGATTTTTCCAGTCATCGGTTCCTTCATTAGCTAGTTGTCTTATACTAAATTTTGAATTAAACAACTTGCAATAAAAGCATAATACTCTATTCAAGTCTTTTGAATACACTAGCCATTTTCTATTATGTTTCTCCCCATTTGATAAGTTTGATATATAATATGTAGTAGAAAAATGTCTAGAGTTCTCATTGTTAGGAAAGTTTATATCACTATATCTAATTGGACCATTTTCTACTAATAAATCTCTTAATTTTGTATCAACATATTTCCATTGAGCTAGGTCATAAATATTTGAAAGAATAGAATGAGATATGTCCTCCGTATTTTTATACTTTTCACAGATTCTCCAGCAATAAATGTAGCAGTACATGCTTAAGCACTATCCTCAGATCCCTTTTGTTGGGTTTGTTATGTTGTTTCATTATCTCCATATCCCTTTTGTTGTATTTCTTGATTTATTTTGTTATCTTGTGGTCCTATTTGGTGTGTTTCTTGATCATCTATAAATGTTTCACTTAAATTTTCTACTATATTTTGTTTATTGGTAGTAACAAATTTATTTAAATATCATTTTTGGGATTCAATCAATTTTTCTATTCTTCTCTCTCTCTCTCTCTCTCTCTCTCTCTTAAAGTTTCTCATATCTAGATGCATATTTTCTATTAGATATATTTTCTAGTAGAAAAGAACAATATCCACTATATAAAATCTTACTATGGTTATGAATATTCTAGAATAAAATAAATATTAACATAAAACAATAGAACTTGATTTAGCAAACGAGATCCACCTTAATAGAACAAATGACCTTCACTTTTATATAAAATTGTTCATCTGCACAATAAAATAAAATATCTTAATGTTAATATCCAAAATCAAGAAATAAATTATAGAATAGAAGAATTAAAAGAGAAAGAATAAAAGTTTGAAAAATAGTTCAACAAGTGCCATGGTCCATGAGCCATGTCAATTGTGAAAGCGTCGATTAAGTCTTAAAGAAGAAAGAAAGAAAAATAACCAAGGGACAAGGATGTTTTGGAAAAGTCTATCATGGAATCACGTTCACGTGGCTCTTTTATTGCCACAAACCTTCACTGTATATATATAAAACAAAAATTTCACTTTATATACAAACTGCAGCTCAAGCCTCAAATTAATTAACTTTACTTACCTTCATCACCAAAACACAAGCTACACAGTAGAGCTGCTCAATGTTTGACGGTGCGATTGGAGACAGTGGAGAGGCTGCCAATGCAAACGAGCAAGATGGATGCAAGAGAGAGATTAGACAATGGAGAGGCGACCCAACAATCTCTCTTCAAGTTAAATAATAATGTCTATAATTCTCCCAACTGGATACTCAATCTCTAAAGGAAAGTATAGTCTCAAAATTTAAATTCCTATGTGGCCTCAAGTCACAATTAATTCCTAAAGATAATCATAACAATTATTGCCAACTAACATTTCATTGAGTAACACGTTTCGAGTGAATACTCCAATCGACTCACCAATAACGCCAAGTCAAAATCTATTGAATTAAATACTATCGTACCGAATCCACTTCAATACCTATCAGAGCCATTTCTTCCAAATCCAAAAACGGGACAAAGGCCCATACTCTTCAAATCCATATACACTCACCACTACTACGCATCAATCTCATGTACTCTTAGCCAAACCAATAATCATTCAAACGTACAAGTGATTCATTAATACATTTCCATCATTTGGACTTATATCCTCGAAATCAACAAGAATCATTTCCTAATTTTACACCATTTAATATCCTTAAAACTTCTAATTTAATTAATTCCTCAATACTTGTTGAACCTACCACCTTAAATTCCATAAACTTGTTTGCTAAAATCTATAGGGCCTCAACTACAAATGAAATCCTCCTAAATCTATCCTTGAAGTTTGTTGGACTTGCACCCTACTATTCTATAAACTCATTTCATAAATTCTACGAAATCTAAAACCTCAAGTATCTTAAACAATTTAAAACTATACCCCCTTCCTCAGTTGTAACTTGAGTTCCTACTCCAAAGAGTTCGCCTACACCATGACGTTCCCTTCAAATCTCGACATTAAAAAGCCAATCAAATCGCTACGAATTCAGGCCTACTACACTAAATGTCCAAGCCTAACAATGGTATTCTTGATAGTATCATCTTCCTGCCATAGCATAATCCCTTAACCCCACTTTCAACTCTAGATAAAACAAAACGAACTAAAATAAAACAAGAAATTAGAAAATAAAATAGAATAAAACCAATAAAATAAAATAACATGCAATGAAATAAATAAAACAAACAAAACAATATACTTTCAATTCAAATAAAATAAAAATCAAATTAATAAATAAATTCAAATTAACTAAAAAATAATTTCAAATTAAATAAAAACAATTCAAATAGCATACTTCAAAAAAAATTAATTTTAAATCACGACTTTAAAACTTTCTGGTACAGCACCTATGGGACATACTTTTACCCATAGCCAAATTGTTCTTATACCACCTGTGACGCCCTCAACTTCCACGTACGGACACGTGGAATTGAGGCATCCGGGATGATGACAACACGGGTCACACATCCCATCACCACGTGTTAAGTGTGTGTACATGCAACACATGTACAACAAAACAACGCAACGTATAATTAAAGTCAGTCAATTAAGTACCAGAATTTGTTTAAATACAAGCTTGCTTAAAAATAAGTGCACTAAAAATATTACAATTAACTAGCATAAATATAATACAAATCAAAACAATAAACAAAAGTAGGACATAATACAAAATCCACGAGTGATCCCCGATCACTCCTTCAGTGAAGCGGCCTCCTCAGACTCAATCTCCTCGTCCTCTGCATCAAAATCTATGGTACTAAAGATGGTACCGTAGGTAAGTACTCATCCAAACACCCACAAGATAAAAATACATTGAAACTCAACAATATGCTTGAACATGATGCCATATACATGGGATCCAAAAATGATATTTTCCAAAAAATAAACATTTTTCCAACACAAGCCAAAAATCCCATTTTTGGCCCAAACATTTCCATCAAAAATATTTCCTCGTCATTATCCCAAATAATGATCCACAAAATTACCATTAAGACATTTCCTCGCCATTATCCCAAATAATGGCTCAAACACGAAATCCACAATTTTTCTAGAAAATGGTCCACGAAAATTTACTTATAAAAATTCCTCCATTTTTCCAGAAAATGGCCCACAAATATCTATTAATCAAAACTCGCCATTTTCTCAGAAAATTGCCCATATCTAATATCAAAACTAGTTTCCAATTTATTGTATGCACCATGATCTCCCCAATGGATTAGCCGCACACTCTGGCTCCTATGCCACACCGTAGGTAACGACTACGCATGTGACATCTACACGAGCAATACCTAGCTTCATGCCCAGCGAGTACCATGACCAGGCATCCTCTAGTCCCCGCTAGCCGAGGAACTACGGAGTTGGCCGACAACGTTACCGTATCGTCCGATCCGATTGTCGCCTAGTGAGAACCTAGGGGATGTCATTTAGTATTTTTCACTCCCGAGTGACCAAAGGAGTTTCATCGAGATAATGCCTCATCTTGGCTTAGGGTCGTGATACAGACGCACCCAAAAATCCATTTAACTCATGAAAACCTAGTTTTTAATTTCCAACATATGCATATGCATGCACCATGCAATGCAAATGATATGACACAAAGATAACCAACAATCCAACTCATCCAAACATAAATTACTCCGTCCTCAAATCCATCTGACCCCCAACTCCTTTGACTCAGTCTGGCCTAACCAACCAGTCACAATTTATTGTAAAAGCAATAATGTATTTAAATCTTAAATTAACTTTGGAAAATACTTATAGCTTTATAAAATAATTTTTGGAGGATCAACGAGCTGCAAAAGGCGGAGGTAAAGCAACGTAACAGTGCAAAAAGCACTGTGGCTGTGGGTTATAAAATACCCACTTTCGAATGGGGGTGAACCAAGACTTGAAATTGGTAGGGAATAACTTAGAGATGTTTGTGAAGCTAGTGGAAGTGGTGGTTGGCCATGGGTCTAGGCGAAAATGGTGGTGGAAGTAAAAAATGGCCAAAACGGAGTTGAGCTCATGGGGGTTGCTCTGGCAACAAATTGGAGCTGGAAATGGGTGGGGTCGGTCGACAAGAGATCGATGATGAAATGGTGAAGAGATGGTGGCCGGTGGTTGCGCGACGGCGGCGCTGGGAGGATTTTGGGTTGCGGCATGGTGGTGCGCGTGCGGCTTAATGGTAGCTCGGTTGCGACAAAAATTCGATGGGGAGGTGCACTGGCAGGTGGGGAAGAGGGTGGTGGGGCCGGTGTATGTCACGGTGGCACAGTGGAGGTGCTAGGAGGAAAAGAAGGAAACGGTGTGGAGAGGGAGAGAGAGATGTCTGATGGGGCTAGGGGAAACAGGGGAGGAAAGAAGAAAAAGAAGGAAGAAAAGGAAAAGGAGAAAAGAAAAAGAGGAGAAAAAGAAAAAAAGGAAAAGAAAAAAGAAGGAAAAGAAATGAGGTACAACCTTTTCCAACTCAGGGTCTCAAACAGATCCAACGAAAATAGATTTTAAAACGGCGAGTTAAATAAAATAATTTAAACACAGTGACTTCATAAAATAAAATAAAATAATAGAATTCAAAAATAAACTACTTTAAAATAAAAAGCACAATAAAATAAATAAATACTAAATAAAAACACTACAACTCAATATTAATAAAATAAAATAACTAAAGCCCAATAATAAAATAATTCAGACTATAGAGAGTAATTTAAATATAAAATAATTGTTAATATCAAGAAAATTAATTATTTAAATGTCACAACTTAAAAATCATAAAACAATATAACAAAAAACACGGTTAAATTTAAAATAAAAGAATTATTTACTATAATAATTTAAATAATCATCTTGTAAAAATTACACGTAAATATAGAGAATCACGGGTACGTGTATAAACATTAATTGCAAGAGTACTGATAACTGCTAGGGTGATAATCGAGGTGGGTACGTGGAATCTAATTAATATTTATAGTATGTAGGCAGTTGGACGGATGGATTAATTAGTCCTTGGGAAAATCTTTGGGTAGCGACGTTGATCAAAGCATATAATTAATTCCTTCTTCTCATTCTACTCCCCATTAATGTGGCTAATAGCCTCGTTTCATGTTTTCACTACTCTTTTTAAATCATTTCGTTTCGTTTTATTATTATAATTTTTTTAAAATTTTAAATAAAATAAAATAAATAATTTAATATTTTTAAATCTTAAAATAAAAATAATATTAAAAAAATAGATTTTAATAATATTTTATTCAACTTTTATTTCATCTCATCTTATCAATGAAAACAAACAAGACTAAATCTATCTTTTAACTTTATATTTGTACTGATCTCCTAGAAAGAAAATCCCCCCCACAAAAAAAAAGAAGGTATATATTGTTTTTGGAAAATTTAAAGCCATTATAACTTTTTCTTTTTTCAAATCAAACGAAAATGTTCGGATTATGCAATCTTACGTACAGCTAATGAAAGTTCAAATATATCTACCTAACTTTAACTCTAGAGCTCAAATCAGCAGGGAAAAAAAAAAAAAAATCAATTACGTGAAATTAACTACACTCATAGATGCCGCGTTATGTATGTTATTTCATTCTCTAAGTAGAATACTTGATTGAATCAATTATGTTATTTTTTAAGTATTTATTCAAACTTTAAGACTTAAAAATTCTATCGGAATATAATTTTCTTCCTTTTAAATGAAATGGATAGCATCGTTTTAATATAAAATAATGAATATGTTGATCATTTCCCGCTGTGTTGATAAGTGAAATAATTAAAATGTTTTATATAAAATAGATACCATCCAATTTGGTTTGAAACAGAGATGATATGTTTTAATCTAAAAACGTTAGACCCATTTTTATCATGTTTACGAAAGAAAGTTCAAATCATCACATGGCCATGGACCTTTCCATGCCTGGATATCAATAAGCCCTTGGCCCGTTATATACGATGAGCTTGGCGTAGGAGAAGCGAAAGTGGCTACCTATATATAATGGCGGCAGGCCGCTTAAGGAAGCAAATTAAAGGCCATCGTACCAATTTGAAATGATGGATATATCATATAGGAAAAAAGATAGACATATCAAACAAGTTTTATAATATTTATTCCTGTCCATATAAAATATTGTAGGCCTCATTTATTTAGAGATAGAAGATCTATTTAACACAATTTTTTAACACACGCATCAGACGGCTAATGTGAGAACTTTCCACTTGAGTTCTTACATTAGCTATATATTAACATCCTTTATTTATCACTTCCACTTGAGTGGATCTTCTGGACTTGCAAAATCAATCTTTAGACAATATCCTTGATGAGTCCTTTATGGACTACAGCATGTCGGATGAGTTTGAGTGATTCCTCTATGTCGTTGCAGAGCTCATGAGGATCAGGAATCACACTTGGGTCAACAGACAAAGAAATAGTGTCATCTTGTTCACATAACTTGGACAATGGACAACCAATGACTGCAATAGAAACATGACAAATACACAGAACAAAGCATTATAATTTGTAAGCCACGGGGTTGGACTTCAAAGACTTTTGCTTCAATTAATGTGCACTCAACATATTGACTTTCTGCATTACATATGCTACATTTGGATAGTGAGGTGTGATCTTATATGATCTATAAATAGTAGTAAAAAGTGATAAAAAAAGTAATGATACAGTACTAATGAATAGCAATAAAAAATAGTAAAAAATAAGTAAAATATAATAATAAAATATAAAATAGTAATAAAGTAATCTCATGTCACTCCACCGTATACCCAAACACGGTCTCAAATAACGATTGGATAACTTACCATTGGGAGCCTATAAACAGTAGGAGCAAGGTAAGCAATTGTATGGCCATAAAAGCTAATTTCTTCTTGCGCACCAACCACTCCAGAAATAGCCATTGTAATATTGGAGAGTGCTCGGCGTATTATAGCAGCAGCAACCTGTTATATATCTATGATGTAAACATAATTTATGACATTTCTCAGTAGCTTGTCATGCAGCTCGATCTCTGATGATAAATTTTGTTTTTTCTTCAATAATATACTCATTTTTTTTTAAATAATGATTTGTACAAATCTCAATAAACACGCCTCATGCAATCCATTTGTAAAAAAGTGAATCATATTATGAAAAAGTATTAAAAAAAATTACTTTTTTAAAATGAGACCTACTTTTTAACAAATTGCATGTCTGCGCAAAGGCCCCACGTACAGTTATGTATGTAAGTGATGATATAATAACTTAATTATATGGGATTAAAGCTTTACTTTTTCTTAGTCCAAAAAGTATGAATTTGGATATGATTAATTCCTGGGTAATATTTTATTTGACAATAACTAGCTTGAGTTATAAAAATAAAGTGTTAGGTCTAAGGAGATCGATTGTATGTACGTACGTACCTTGGTTCCAAATATTCTGAATGCTAACCCAATACACGTACTTGTGAATATAGGTTCAAGTGAGAGCTTTTTTCTATCAATGGTGGCCTTTGCTATCCGAACATAATCCAATGGGTCATCTTGCAAAGCAATGGTGAATGGGAGGAATATATATCCGATCAAATTGCCCCACCTAGTTTTCAACCCCTTAGCCGGCCTTCATATCAGCCATATCCTATTTAAAGTCTGTTAGAAGTATGCAGATTATTTGATGCTTAGTCATTTGGAGTTAGTACTTTTTTTGAGAGTTTGGATTTATTGTTGTCAGATTTAGTAAAAATGGTGATGGTCGGTTAGGAGCACAGCGTGAATGGAAAGAAAAACAGAGCAAGAAGGTTGAAATCAGAGGCAAAGGAAGAGAATAAATTCTGCATAAAAATGACTTGGTTCTCTTTTCTGTACAGTAATGAATTTATAAAAAGAATTGGCTAAGATATGTAAGAAAAAAGTACTGAAATATGCCTAAACGAATATACGAATAACAAATTATTTGCTGGAAGTTTGTTGGGAATTTTGTTGCATATTTCTTGAGCCGTTTGGCAACGTAGCAACTGATATATCATTCAGTAATATCCCCCTGCAAGATGGAGAACATATATTTTCTATTTCCATCTAGGATAGCAGGAATAAAAATTGTGAGGATGAAAGGACCTTCGTTAATTCATCTGCAAGCTGAGAAAAAGAGCAAATGGAGCAACTTTGCAGAAAACTAGCTTGTATTTTGTCATGGATGAGGTGACAATCCAACTCTATATGTTTGGTATGCTCGTGAAAAATTGGATTCTTGGCAATGTGAAGCGCAGCTTGATTATTACAGTACAAATTTATTGGAAGAGGAATGGAAAGGTGCAAATCTTGAAATATATAAGATAACCACTATAATTCACATGAAGTTGTTGCCATGGCCCTATACTCGGCCTTAGCATTTTTAATGTATCTTAAAACTTGATGGGCAACATGAAGGTGAGTCGTAGTAGGCGTTGCCATAAATTGGCTCAAGTGCTGGACTGAAGCAAAGCAGTAGAAAATTTTTGGTACCATTGTCTTGAGGTTTGTTTCAATCCGTAGAGACTTTTGTTGAGGCGACAAACTTGGGATGAAGCCTTTTGAAAAACCAGGGGGTTTGCGCATGAAGATTTCTTCATCCAAATCTCTGTGAATAAAGGCGTTTTGAATGTCGACTTGCTTGAGGAACCAGCCTTGAATTGATGCAGCAGCTAACAAAGTTCAGACAGTGGCTAATTTTGCCATTGGTGAGAAGGTTTCAGTGTAGTGGTATTTGATCTTAAATATCCACTGGCAGCCAATAGCTCGCTTGCTAGGGGGCAAGTCAACAAGAGACCAAGTTTGGTTGAGCTCAAGAGCATCTATTTTAGATCGCATAGCCTCACACCAGTTAGGATTTTTAATAGATTCACCATATGAAGAAGGTTCAATAAGGGATGAAAGGGCAGATGCAAAGAAAAATAAATAGGTGATAATTTGTGAAAAGAAAGAGTGACAGATAAAGGAAAAGCTTTACCAGGTGGATAGGGTGCTGCCGGGGACAATGATGAAGAAGGATCATTAGGAGCATGGGCCACCTGCAAATGAGTAGAATCCATTGTTTGTAAAGGAGGTGGGTTGATTAGGGAAGGGCAGATGTAGCTCTTGAGGTGGGCAGGAGTAGTGCATGTTTGTGTGGATCGTCGAAGTGGCTGTGGTGAAGATGGTGAAGGTGCTGTTGGAAAAACTTGAGGTGCTGAGGTTGATGAGATTTGTTCAGCATGGAGAGTTCCTTGAGCTACAGGAATGGTGCAGATGGAATCGAGATCAGGTAAGGAGAAATTGGGAGATAGTGT
This sequence comes from Carya cathayensis, assembly GCA_011037825.1. Taxonomy (NCBI): domain Eukaryota; kingdom Viridiplantae; phylum Streptophyta; class Magnoliopsida; order Fagales; family Juglandaceae; genus Carya; species Carya cathayensis. The sequence continues at coordinate 1,694,485 of QGSO01000223.1, forward strand.
TGGGTTTTAGGGTGTCTAGTTGGGGAAGAAGGGAGGGAGTGTGAAATGGGAAGAGTGTTTTGTGAAAAAGAACATCTTAGGATATAAAAATTTGATAAGTGTCGAGGTCAAGTAACTTGTAGACTTTGATGTCACAAGGGTAGCCGAGAAAAGCACAACATCGACTACAAGGATCAAACTTGTGATGATGTTGGGAAATTAAAATTTCCAATGTACATCTGTTAAACCACGAAATTGTCTACCAATTTCCTTGAACAAATTGATTAGATCTCAATATCTAGAATTATTAAACAAATCAAAATACTCAAAGAGAATAAACAAATTTGTAAGACACAACGATTGGTTACGAAAGAAAACCCTTTAAATAACTCTTTAAAGGTAAAACCCTACTAGGCAGCCAAATCCAGGAAAGTCAATCTTATTGTTTAAAAATCTATTACAAGTAATTCTCAATTACAAAACCTTTGTAACTTAACTCTCTTACTTATCCAGACAAATGGCCCATTTGTATTCTACCGCAGTAGCAGCCAGAACCTCTGGCGATCTTCAAACTATTGACTTCCCTCTTGGAACTCCAGTGGCTGAAATCCAATTAATGATCCTTCACACTTGAAGCACGATCACACACAATGAGAGATCACAAATATGAAAATTCACTAAGGAATTTTCTCACCAAAATATGTATTAGAAAGTGCTCTAGAAAATATGCATATCTGAATCTTTGCAGATTCTAACCAATAGGATCTCTTAAATAAACAAGCTAGAAAGAGTTCCAGTTGAACTAGGATTCTGCAAACGGATAGAATCTGTCGCGAGAACGTCTCTTGACTAATTGTTGACATTTCGCGATAACTCTTTTCTGCAGTGATTTATCTGCGATCAACTTCAGGTCTTGATAATTGCAGATTCTTATGGATTCGAAATTCATGTAACTAACTTATCTAAACAACCTTATAAACTTCTAGATAAACTCAATGTTGTTAAAGATAAAGTCATCACTTATTTTACATTCATTCAAATTTAATAAAATAATAATAAGATAAACCTTATCATTTAGTCATCTAATCCTAACCAAATTTTGTCTCTACAATCTCTCATTTTGGCAGATTGGTGACAAAACCAACTTGATGAATGTAGTGTGTACCTAAGACAAAAATAACCAGGAGAACAAGATCTCATGAAGAAAATCTTAATATAGTAATGAGAAGAAATGACAGAACATTCTTTGAAATTAGTCTCAATAATAATCAAAGATTAGACGTAATGTAAACCTACAAAAAAGTGTTTTGTCATCATCAATAACCATGTTGAGTACTTAGTTCTCCCCCTCCATATTCTGCTACTCCTCCTAAAGTATATAGTTCTCCCCCTCAATATTCTGTTGCTCCCCCTTTTTATTTTCAAAAAATTCATTAAACTCCTACTTACTCAAACTCCCCATAAATTTCACAATATCAAAATATTTCAATTTGCTCTTCCAATACTCCCCCTTTTTATCACTAATCTGACAAAACACAAAATAAAATAAATATCACTTATGTGTGTCAAGATGAAGACACTAAGAAAGACATGATGAACAACTCCCATGTGTCTCAATTTTTCATAGATTAAATGCACATGATGTATGAGCATGAATATATGTTAAACAAGAGCAAATGATTGAGACAACTTGGTTGAGACAAAAAAACAAACACTTGGTGGGCATACCATGAAAACCGAATGACAAAGGCTAAGAACCCAGCCAAAAATTGTCCTTAATACATGCAAACAAGACTCAAAAGGAGCAATCCAGCCATTATCAAGTCAATCCAAAGTCAAATCCAAGCCAACACGTCGCATAATCAAACTTTCCATAGAATATTTAAAAAAAAATCAATCCGAGCCCTAGAGAATGAAAATTTTGAACACCATAGAAGACTTACCTTGTGCCTATGTGCGTGCCATAAGTCATAGCTAATATTTTAGAGACCAATTCCCAGACTTAGGCAAATACCCATATTGACAAAAAAATAATAATTTATATTTATATTTTTGTATTTGTTTTATACAAACCAAAATAAATAGAGATTAGAAAAAAATAAAAATAACAAAAAATTTGAACTTTTATTTTTATTTTTATTTTTATATAAATATATAAATAAGCAATAGGGAAAGTAACATGCCTAGATGCATCTTAGTTCAAACAAACTGTAACTCACAAAACAAATTCAATAGAATACACCCTCTTATTTGCAACAATCACTATGAATGTTCACTCCTCATAAGATCATCAATGTCAAAGTTCATGTGAGTGTGTTAGTGAGTTTACTTATACCATAACATTTTTATTAACTCTTTTCTTCAATATATTTTTGATACTTTTATTCATGAATGATTGCTTCTTATAGATGCTCACAAGAGTTTGTTACTTCAGCTTAAAAGTCAAACTTTATGCTAGGGCCTAGATACCTGAGCATCTCCTCTAAACACTAGTTTGTACACCCCCTTTTTGTGTTTATGTTTGTTGCTCATATTTTTCCATAATGATTAGAGCAATGATTTTTTCTGTAAGAACTTAAGGTGGTAGATCCGTGTAGGGTGTTTGTCTTTTTCCGTAATGAATTAACACCGAATTTTTCAATATGGATAAACTCCTTGTGTTTGGCATGAGGAGAGTTGTTTATTGATGCACTAGGTTCAACTAATATTAATCAATTTAAGGCATGAACTCCCTCTTTGATGAGCATCTCATTAAATAATGTGAACTTTAATTATAAAATGCATACATATAAGTTCCTCAATGTGCATTGAAAATGAACTTTGTCAAGATAATCCATAGGGTTAGTATGCACAAAGTGAATCGCATAAAATAGAGAGATGCATAGGTTCAAAAATTTATTAAGTGAGAACACAAATATTCAAACTTTGACATATCAAGCATGCACTTTCCTTAAAGAAAAAGCTTTGAACCAAACCAGAAAAAAATTTTATATTATATTTTTTTATTTAAAACTGAAAAACAGAAACATAAAAGCAAAATAGAAAAATAAAATGCATGTCCTAGGCTTAATGTAATAATATAAAGAATGCAAGAACATGCAAGTAGTCCTATCAATTAATGTGACGTGACATCTTCTTTGACCACCCACTTTGCTTTAAATTTTGGCCTATTCTTTTTATCAACATCACTTTGTATGATTTTTTCTTTATTTTGAAAGTAAAAATCTGCTAGTTTACCAAGTTCGAGACTTAAAAAATTGATTTGTTGACTCATATCATAAACTTGATTATCTAGACTCTTTCCTTTCCTTTTTGGATTTCTTTCACCTCCATTTTTCTTCAATTTATTCAAGTTAAAGCAATTTGGTCTTATATGACCAACAACACCACAATAATGACAAGTAGGAATAAACTTACCTTGGTTGGGCTTCTTTGTCATTGATCTATCATGTGAGGCTCTTGGAACATGAGTTTTAGACACGGCCTTCTTTGGAGCTTCCTTATCTTGACTTCCTTTAACAAAAATGAAATCTTTTGATAAAGTGGCAGCGGATGATGAGGCTTGTTTTTCTTTCCCTTTGGAAGTCGTGTACCCTAGGCCAGTTCTATCACTACTCATCTTCTGAAAACTCAGCATTTCATCTAATTTCTGCGTTGCTAGTTTTTCTTGAACCTTTTCTAATTCCTTTTCTAGTGCACTTTTTTTTCCCCTTAATCTTGCTATTTCAATATCAGAAATTTTTAATGCCTCACACATGTTATTTTTCTCACTCTCTATATCAGTTAATTTCTTGTATAGCTTTTTGTTGAGTTTCTTTAATTTGATCACTTCTTCACACACATCATTGTAAGCTTCCTGTAAACTCAGTTCTTAATCAGCATCAACAAGTGATACATCTGAATTACTGTAATCACAAATACTTTCAGATTTTGTTAGTGTAATTCAGGAAAATCATTCACAATAGTAGGAAAAGCTATAAAAGATTTTTCATCATTAGATAATGAGGTTGCACATTCAGAATTTGAACTGTCACTAAGTGTGACATTCAATACTTTTCCTTTATTTTTCTTAAAGTTTGAACATTCAACTCTTATATGACCATATCCTAAGCATTCATGGCAAGTAAAAACACGTAAATGTCAGGAAGAAGGTGGCTTGTGAAAAAGTAATTCATAAGGTGTTTTATTCTTGAGAAGGGGAGTGGGAATTTGGTTGATCAAATATGTGGTGGTAAGGACACAGTCGGACCAGAAACGTAGAGGGATTCGAGATTGAAATCGAAGAGCACGAGCAACCTGAAGAAGGTGTCGGTGCTTGTGCTTGACCATACCATTTGTTGGGGTGTTTCGACAGAAGATTTTTGGTGGATAATGCCTAGGTCGGAATAGAAATCAGCCATGAAAAATTTGGGACCATTGTCACTACGTAGAATTTTTACGCAAGTGCCAAATTGGTTTTCACAGAAAGACTTGAGACATGAGCAAGCATCCGATTTATTTTTCAATAAATAGACCTAAGTGTAGAAATCAAAAGTCATCAACAATGGTGAAAAAAAATTTGCTACCATCATGTGCAATAATGGAATGAGATCCCCACAAATCACGATGTATAATGTCGAAACAAGAAGTAGTAGTATGAGTGCTAGAAGTAAAAGGTGAATGAGATTGTTTAGCGAGAGGACACACGAAACATGGTAAAGTATGCTTTGTATTCATTTGTCTGAGTACATGAGGATAAGAAATTAATTTCATATGATCATGTGATGAATGACCTAAGCGATAGTGCCATAAGTCATGAACACTATCAGCAGGTTGTACAGAAGCTGAAATATAGTTTTGTGAAAGAAAATTTTGGGATAAAGTGTTGGTTAAGGCTTAAGGAGAAACTGGATCGCGGAGGAGGTGATATAACCCATGTTCCATGCTACCCTTCCCAATCATTGTCTAGGGAGAAAGGCCTTGTATAAAACATGAATCAGAAAGGATTATGAGACAACAATTTAAGTCATGTGCAAGTTTACAGGTAGACAACAAATTAGAACTAAGGGATGGTACACATAGAATGTTATGAAGAAGAATGTTGGCTGTCACTTGCACGGTACCTAGGCCTGCAACCCGACCTGATCTAGCCGGATTTACACCCGACCCGACCCGAAAGCATGTCTTTGCAGTGATAAACCGACATGATCCGACCCAAACAAAATGAAAACGGGTCGAACCCGTACAGCTCGAGAAGAAGAAGAAGCAGAAGAACAGAAAAAAGCTGCTTTCTGCGATCTGAATCTCAGATCTACCATCATCTTCAATCTCAAGTTGATGAAGCCTCTAATCGCTGCCGAGTCCTCTCCTGCACAACGGAAACCACCGCATGTGAAGCCTCCGAGTAACCAACCATCTCTGATTTTATGGTGCTCAGCCGTTTCTCGACAGTGGCCTAGGACGCCGTTGCCTCCATTTGCAGAAGGGCCTCCATCAAAATGAACCCGAGTAGCAGAAAGACCCACTGACCTCGCTGTTGTTCTGAAGCATGAGTTTGGACTCAGCGATCTCGATCTCCTGCTCCTTGTTCAAACACAGATGTCTTGTCGTTCTTCGACACTTGAACCACTAAAGATGGCATTCAAAATCCACACCTAATTAGTTTCACCTAATACAGATCATCTCAAGAAATTTTGTTGAAAAGAAGTATAATCGGGAACTCTTCTTGGGGGAGAAACTTGCCTGCACGAACACCCTCACCTTCCTGAAAATTTGAGATCTAAAAAGAAAATAAAGAAAAGGAGACAGAGACGGAGGAAATAAGGTTTTCGTGCGGAAATATGGGCGTAAGTTTTAAGAGCCGGGTTGAGCGAGTTGTACGGGTCGAATCCGACCACTAGCCAAAACCGTTCTTCTCGGATCGGATCGGATCGGTGCTTGCGGACGGGCCGGGTCGCTCGGTTTCCTGCACAGGCCTAACGGTACCAACTCGGGTGACAACAGCGATTTCTCGATTGGAGAGTTTGATAGTTTGTGAAATAGTGGCAGTGATTGTGGTGAAAAGAGATGTGTTGCAGATCATATGATCCGTGGCACCCGTGTCAATGATTCATGGAGTAGATAAAGGAGAAGATAAGGAGAAATAGAGGGAAATACTAGCAATGGAAGAAGAGTGAGGGTGGGAAGGTATAATCGTCTAAATTTGGTTGGCGGATGGTGAAGAATCCTTGTTGTGCAATAAGGCTATGAGGTCTTGATATTGCACTTTTGTCAACGTCATTCTTGGTTCAGAGTTAACTTTAACAGAGGAGCCAAGAGAGGTTGCATTTGCTCTTGATTTGTGAAGCTCGTGGTCGGGAGGGTACCTATGAAGCTTGTAGCATCATTCAATGGTTTGACCAGTCATCTCACAATGGGTGCAAAGAGGAGTCGCAGCATTGCCTGATTTAAAACAATTTGCAAATGTATGACTTGTGATTTTGCAATGTGTATAATATGGTTTGTCTCTTTTGCTTGGATTTGGGGAAGGTGTGGAAAATATTTTTCGACCAGCAAGAGGAATGGAATCAGTGGGTAGGGTTGAGGAAACAAACAAGCGCTGGAGTTATTGTTGTTGGATGTAGGAAAAAACTTTGTTAACTGGTGGAAGGGGATCGATTAACATGATTTGGTCGCGGACATTGCTAAAAGAGTCACGAAGACCCATTAGGAATTAGAGGACGCAATCGTGCTGGTATCGATCTGAAAGAAGCTTGGTTGAGCCACAAGAACAAACAGGTGAGGATCATAAACAGATAATTCATCCCAAAGAGATTTGAGTTTACCGTAATAAGTGTTTACAGAATTGTCATCTTGGGTAAGATTTGCCAGTGTATTCTTGAGTTCGTAAATGCATGGGCCATTTTTGGGTGAAAAAC
>QGSO01000223.1:1706359-1711359 GCA_011037825.1 Carya cathayensis
AAGTGGGCAAGAGATGTATTAGTCTATATTTTAATTCAAAAGTAGTAGTGGCATTTAAAATAGGGAACGTTATTCATAAAGATTGTGGATTCAAATCAGAGGCAGCAAGCTCTTTCAAAGTTCGATTTCCAGCCATGACTTTTTTCCCTTCTAAATTAGAATCGCTAGCAAATAGGAAATCAAGAGTGAGATCGTTTTCTTCAGAATTTCTCTATGCTTCCCTCCTTAACCTACGTAAACTTCTCTCTATTTTGTATCACACTGAAAATCACCTTGATCAGAAGATCGAGTTACAATCATAAACAATCAAAGGAACTCTAATAAACCATAAAAAACAAATCAGGAAAAGTCTAAAGTAATGAAAATAAATAAAAATAACTATCAAAATAAACGATTTTGTTTGTTTAAATTTCAAGAACGAGATAAGGATCACAAGAAACACAAAAATCAACTAGAATCACTCTTTGGCAACGGCACCAAACTTTGGTGTGAACTACAGTCATATATACCATTATGTATGTTATTTCATTCTCTAAGTAGACTTCTAGATTGAATCTATAAAATTTTTTATTCAAACTTTAAAAAGACTTAAAAATCCTATCTTGAATCTATTGGAATATAATTTTCTTCCTTTTAAATGAAATGGATAGCATCGTTTTAATATAAAATAATGAATATTTTGATCATTTCCGGCTGATTTGATAAGTGAAATAAATAAATCAATAAAAATAATAATAATAATTATTATTATTTATATAAAATAGATACTATCCAATTTCGTTAGAAATAGAGATGATATGTTTTAATCTAAAAACGTTACCCATTTTTATGTTTACGAAAGAAAGTCCAAATCATCACATGGCCATGGACCGTTCCATGCCTGGATTTCAATAAGCCCTTGGGCCGTTATATACGACGCGCTTGGCGTAGGAGAAGCGAAAGTGGCTACCTATATATAATGGCGGTTAAGGAAGCAAGAGGCCATCGTACCAATTTGAAATGATGGATATATCATATAGGAAAAAAGAAAGACATATCAAACGAGTTTTATAATATTTATTCCTGTCCATGTTAAATATTGTAGGCCTCATTTATTTAGAGATAGAAGATCTTTTTAACACACATTTTTTTAACATACGCATCGCACTGCTAATGTGAGAACTTTCCGCTTGAGTGGATCTTCTGGACTCGCAAGATCAATCTTTAGACAACATCCTTGATGAGTCTTTTATTGACTACATCATGTCAGATGAGTTTGAGTGATTCCTCTATATCGTTACAGAGCATGTGAGGATCAGGAATCGCACTTGGGTCAACAGACAAAGAAATAGTCATATTGTTCACATAACTTTGATAATGGATAACCAATGACTGCAATAGAAACATGAGAAAAACATAGAACAAATCATTAGAATTTGTACGCCACGGGGTTGGACTTCAAAGACTTTTGCTTCAATTAATGTTCACTAAACATATTGACTTTCTGCATTACATATTCATACCACATTTGGGTTGTGAGGTGTGATCTCCTGTAATCTATATATAATAGTAAAAAATGATAAAAAAGTAATAATAATATATTAAATACGGCTGGTAAATAGTAGTAAAAAGTGGTAATAAAGTTATCTCAGGTCACCCTACAGTATATCCAAACATAGTCACAAAATAATGTTTGGATAAGTTACATGTGGGGGCCCATAAACAGCAGGAGCAAGGTAAGCCATTGGATGGCCATAAAAGGTAATTTCTTCTTGCGGACCAACCACTCCAGAAATAGCCATTATTATATTGGAGAGTGCTCGGCATATTATAGCAGCAGTAACCTGTTAAATATCCATGATGTAACCAAAATTTATGACGTTATTCAGCAGCTTGTCATGTAGCTCTCTGATTATAATTTTTTTAATAATGATTTGTAAAAGTCTTAATATACAAGCTTCATGCAGTCCTTTTGAAAAAAAGTGAATCATATCATCAAAGTAGAAAAAAAATTACTTTTTTAAACGAGACCTACTATTTAACAAAGTGTCTGCGAAAAGCTTCCACAATTATGTATTTAAGTGATGATGTAATAACTTAATTACTTATATGGGATTAATGCTTCACTTTTTTTTAGTCCAAAGTATGAATTTGGATATGATTAATTACTTGGTAATAATTTATTAATTTGACAATAACTAGCTTGAGTTATAAAAATGAAGTGTTTGGTCTAAGGAGTTCGATTGTATGTACATACGTACCTTGGTTCCAAATATTCTGAACACTGACCCAATACACGTATTTGTTAATATAGGTTCAAGTGAGAGCTTTTTTCTATCAATGGTGGCCTTTGCTTTCCGAACATAATCCAATGGGTCGTCTTGCAAAGCAATGGTGAATGGGAGGAACATATATCCGATCAAATTGCCCCACCGAATTTTCGACCCGTTAGTCATCAAATCAGCCATACCCTGTTTAAATTCTGTTATGCAGATGATTTGATGCTTATTCATTTAGAGTTTGTACATTTTTTTAAAGTTTGGATTTATTGTAGCATTAAGGCATACTAGGATGATGTTATGTTTTTCTAACTATGACAAAAAGATAATTTACCTGTATTCCTGCAGACTTTCTGAGATTGATGAGAATGACTGTCCGAAGGCGGATACCTTTGGGGATATTGCTATTGCTTTGCTTCACTCGTCCATCTTTCTTCTCCTCACCTGGACATGATGAGTGAACTGTATATGTCGGTAGCATATACATATACATGTTGAAAAATAGTCTAATCATCATTGTGAGTATCATAGTCTTTTTTTTTTTTTTTTTAACAAAGAGTCGAAAGTCACATGTCCAATAGTGATCCCGTCCCAATTTTATTAATAAACCCTCACTTTTGGCGGAGGAAAACCGTGGTTACAACCTGAGGCCTGAGGATACAAATATAAAATAAAACCAAAACCAGACCTCAAAATCAGAACAGAAACACAACAATAAGACCAAACCAAGAAGAAAAAAACAAGACCAAAACACAAAGAGACAACCTGCAACCTGCACAAACATAATGTCAAAATAAACTTAAAACCAAGGCAAGGAGAAAAACATACCTGGAAAGAATAAGCCTCGCAACATCAACGAACTTTCCGAATATAGGGAAGACCCCCTCTGTCAAGCTTAATGTTACCTCTAATGGAAGCCGGCAACTCTGATAATGAATTCCAGGAACCAGTTAAGCCTTTAGCACCCATTTTAGCAAAACCATCAGCAACCGAATTGCTTTCTCTATAGCAATGAGCAAAAGAAACATGCCGATTAGCTAACCGACTTTGTATTTCTTCCCAATAATCCTCCATATACCACAAGCCACATCTCTGAGTTCTCAACCAGTTAAGTACTAACATGGAATCCAATTCAATTTCCACAAACAAAAACCCCAATTGATCAATGTGCCGAAGCCCATGAAGTAAGCCCATCACCTCGGCAAAGTTGTTCGTATGATGACCAGTAGTAGCAGAAAACCCGCGAACCAGGTCCCCTTTATAATCCCTAATAATACCACCTGCACCCGATGGGCCGGGATTACCAAGAGAACATCCATCCACATTCAGTTTAACCCAACCTGGATTAGGATGCTTCCACGTCACCGGAATGACAATATCCTTCCTCGGAGAATTTAAAGGCATGTTGAAACAATTTAAAATAGATTCATCACGACGAGTGAGCCCATTTACATCTTTAAGTTTTAAAGCTATCCAAGAAACCCAATATTTGATAGAACACCAAACCTGATGAACCGATTCCCTCAAGTCTTCCATCCTAGCCTTACAACGACGCCCCCATAATCGCCAAGTAATAATAGCCGGGAGAAGACCAAATAATTGTCCAGGACGATTTGAATTACTCGCTCGCCTATGCCAGCAATCCACCCTCTGTCTCCAAGAGCTACCTTCCATCACAAGAACACCAAGAACAACCGAGCATATTCGTCAAATTTTTTCCGCAAAAGCCCCTCTCGCTAGAACATGATTAAGATCCTCATCACCATAATTCAAGCAACAATCATATCGGGAAACTATAGGAATATCAATATCACGAATGCGGGCATCCACTGGAAGACATCCATGAATGGCTTTCCACATAATAATATAAATCTTTTTTGGAAGAGCAGGATTCCATACCCATTTAGCCCAAGGAAATTCTGAACCCCTCATACGAATGCAATTCCACGCGCTTTTAGTAGAGAAATTACCATCAGCATTCGGGAGCCAAATCATCACATCTTGCCCATCTTTAATTCTACCCAGCTGCAAAATAATATCCTCAGCTTTTTGGTGACCGACCAGACGAGAAAATAACATGAGTATCATAGTCTTAATCATCATTGCTGATCGAGAATTAATGATTGTTGACAACTTATCAGTCAAGCATTTAATACCATGCAAATTAGAAGATGATGAGTAATAGGATGATGAGTAAGTTTTTATTTTCCTACCAGATACGAGCTACTTCCTTTGGGATTCACTGCAACAACTAAACATGATCGATATAGACCCATGCATATATAATTGCTTGAGCAGAAGTGCAAATGGGGACTTTTCACTTTAAAAATGCCACGATCAGCATGAATGAGGCTAAACAATACACTAATATATCACAAAATGATCATTGTCTATAGAATTGTTGGAAACTTACTATATATACGATTCATATATCTCGATAGGCCAGCTTGAGTTATTCCGGCAACAACATCGTTTACGGTCTGCAAAATTCATCCACATCAAAATTATGAAAAAAAAAACCATTATTTATTAGGTAGGATCGTATAAAATTGACAAGAAAATGCATGCCTACACCGCTAGGCCACTAAACTACCTATTACTTAGATTATACTAGTAAATATAGTAAGCCTAAATGTCGGAGTCAAAGTTTGGATATCGGAGCTTACATCGACTCCAACCAAAAATATCTGAGCAACTCCGACTACAATTCCAAATTCTGAATTTTTTAACTTCATTGGATTC
>QGSO01000223.1:1713859-1728859 GCA_011037825.1 Carya cathayensis
TTGTGGGTCACATGGTCTTTCTCAGCAAAGTCTCCACAGTTCAATTGCAAAAGTGAGTGCCTTGATCACTTATTAGAGCTCTTGAAATTCCAAACCTAGAGAATATGTTAGACTTGATAAAATCTGTAACAACTTTAGAATGATCAGACTTGGTAGCTTTAGCTTCCACCCATTTCGAGACATAATCAACAGCAAGCAAAATATAAACATAACTAAAAGATACAACGAACGGTCCCATGAAATTGATATCCCAAACATAAAAAATTTCGAAAAATAGTATGGGGGTTTGTGGCATCTTATTCCTTTGGGATATATTACCCGTGTTTTGACAATGATCACATGACTTACAAAAAGAATATGAATCCCGGAATAAAGACGACCAATAGAAACGACATTCTAGCACTTTTCTCGCTGTCCTCTTAGCTCCAAAGCGACCTCCACAAGCATAAGAATGACAAAAGGTGAGAATAGAAATAATTACATTTTCATGAACGCACCTTCTTATCACTTGATCTGCACAATGCTTCCATACATAGTATTTGGCATCACTCTTGATCTTATCTTTTTAAGCCTTAGACAAACCAGGATGTAACATATTAGTAAAATAATAATTTACAATATTTGCATACCAAGATAATGTCACACTCGTAGAGAGCAATTGCTTGTTAGGGAACATTTCCTGCAGACGAAGTTCATCCTCCAGATGAACTAAATGACTCAAATGATTTGCGACACAATTTTCTGTCCCTCTTTTGTCTTTGATCTCCAAATCAAATTCAATCAAGAGAAGTATCCATCGTATTAATCTTGGTTTTGCCTATTTTTTCGCCAACAAATTCAGTAGTAGAGTAATTTCTCTTGCCATCATTCAAAATTCTTGAAGCATAAGAAATGGCATGAGATGCTTTTCCAATCCTTTGACCCAAACAGCGCCTACTACCTAATCACTTGTGTCGCACATTATTTTGAAAGGAACGTTCTAGTCAGGGGCTGAATAACTATGGTAAAAGTCAACAGTTCCTTCTACTTATCAAATGCCTTTTTAAACACCTCATCGAGCTCAAAAGTCACTTCCTTTTGTAGCAACTTGCATAGGGATAATGCTCTTTTGGAGAAGTCCTTGATGAATTTTCGGTAAAAACCTGTATATCCAAGAAAAGAACGAACTTCCCACACACTAGTGAGATAAGGTAAAGATTGAATAATATCAACTTTAGCTTTATTTACCTCAATTCTCCTACATGAAACAACATGACACTACAATAAGAAAAAGAGTAGATTTGGCTATTTTTATTTGTGACAATATTAAAATCGCCGTATATAGTCATATTTTTATTTCAGATAGAATTTTGTGGCTATTTGGAGAAGTAGCCGAAATTAAAGACTTTTTCCTGTGAGTATTGGTAGCCGCAAATAGTCTGGCCAAATATCTCGTCTTAATAACTTATTACAGCGACCCAAATTTGCCACAATTTCGGTTGCCACTTAAATTGACCTATTACAGTGACAAGGAGTCACGATAATAAGGCAATTTAAATCCCCTCCTCTCCTGATTTCCCCATTTTTCCCCTCTCTCTATCTTGCTCTTTCTCTCTCTGAGGTTTAACATCCTCACAAATTTTTGTCGTCACCACCGACTCCATCTTCTCATCGACGCCGGTCAATTTCTCATGCTCTCTCTCTCTCTCTCTCTCTCTGTCTAACTCTTGCTCGGATTGTAGCTTAACATTTCTCAATCTGTCACTGCCATGGAGTCCATTTCCCTCCCTTTTCTCTTTGATTTTCTTTCCGTTGGCTACCAAAATGTTTAATAACCAGTTTATTGTGATTGTAATAAAGGGATTTTTGATTTTAGGGTTTGTAATAAAGAGATAATTTTAAAGTGTGGTAGGTCTCGGTTTCAAATGTTAGCAATCCAATATCAAGAGATTTTAGGAGGAAGCTAGAAATTAAGAGTGATTTGAATTTTGATTTGTATTCATTGTGCAATTATAGTTATAAAAATCATATATATATATAGACATATACGCACAACTGAAGTGGCTCACTCGAGCGGTCTGGATATTGATCAATATCAGGGTTCACTCGGGTTGTTTGTCCAACCTAATTTAGTGGTTTGAGTACTACAATGCATGTGTGGTTGCTGATCGTGTGGGTGGATGGATGGATGGAATTTCTGAGGGAAAAGAAGAGAGAGAGAGAGAGATAGAAATCAATGGTATTGTTTCTGCTGCAATAATTGTATTGATTTTATTAAAATCTTAGGAAAATTTGTATGTGTAAGTCTTTCCACTGATATGTCATTGGTCAGTAAACCTTAATTTGTTGGTGGAGGCATGACTTCTGCAAAAGCTAGAAAAGAAAACACTAAGATATGAGATTACCTAATGCAGATTTTGCTGCAAGACATAGGTAGTCCTAAGATTACCTGAGTTGTTGGGTAAGGATCTCAACCCAAATTGCTTCCCAAAAAACTTTAACTTTCAACCCCTTTTTTGTAAATGATTGAGGCATGGAAGTGCTTTGGTCCAAGCATATACATTGCTTCAAGTTACTTGATTTCTGGGAATCTCAAATCTGAAGTGCCAGATATTTGCTCTCAAATTCAATTCTTTTTAATTCCTATGATAGGGTGTGGACAAAATGCACATGATTTCTAATTGGCTGGTGCATTCTCTTTCCTCCCTATTACAGTATGGCTAACACCAATATTCTTTCTTTCTTGGTTGTAGGGAAACCGAAAAGAGACCCTGCATTCTTTATCATAGTCTGCAGATTAGTATGCTATCTATCTATATTTATTTATATATGATTAATGAATAGTTTACCGAAGCAGATCAAATTATTGTTATGATGATTAATTGTTAATTAGAGGAGAGGGTATGTGGATGCAGACCCTCAGCCTCGTTGCTGCTACCCTAAACTTAGGATCCTATAAAGAGAGCTAAAACTCTGTGTTTCAAATGTGTACTTATAGCAGATCGCTTTTAATGTTTTTTTTTTCCAACACAACTTGTAAATGCCATTAAATGCTAAGAATTCAAAATTTTAACGATCGAAAACAAAAGAGATATCCAAATATTAAAGGAGTGTAGCAGAAAAACTTCATCACAAGATTTTAATGACTTTTCTCTCTGTTTTGTTTTGTTTTTTGTTTTTGTTTTTTTGCATGATACACATCTTTTTCACTGCCATTAATGCAAATAGTTTCAAACTTTGAAATTTGCATGACATTAAAGAAGCTGTATGTACAACACTACTACAACTTCCGACTCAGATTTGTTGGTATGGCCATCTACCTTCCAACTGCTATTAGGTTGACTTGAAGTGCTTGTCTTTGAAGTTGAATGGAAAAAATAAGTTTTGTTTGCTTTTAGTGAGAAGGAATCTGTACAACTTGGGGTTGATCAGATCATATTCTTAATTTGGGATTGTAGCTTAATATTCTTTGCTTAAGGTTTGGGCTTTGTGTACATAAATAGAGAGATACAGAAGGTGGGGAAGTTGCTATAGTTGGCTGGGTTTACTTGGTTTAATAGATAGGATTGAGACAAAAAGATTAGGTAGAAGAAAAGAGCATAAAATGTGTACATAATGACTTTGTTTAAGTACCTAGTTATAATGGTTGACTTCATTTTTGTTTTATTAAACTCTCCTGCTATATATCCTAAAGAATATTCTTTGATTGAATTCCTGTTATAATGGTTACTCCTATAGTACTTTATGAATTCCATACCAAAACAAGGAAAAACCCATACTTGACTTTCTATTACCAATGATGCTTGTCACAATTTATTTTATTTCTCTCATGACATTTTTTATTCATGTAACATCTAAGATAAAAGTTATATTGTAACTGATATTTTAGGTGTCTGTGTTTTTGTACAGCCCTGGTTCGTAAGGAAATCAAGGATGAGACTAATAGAATAATTGGGAAGACGAAGTAGATTTCTCCTGTTCCTATCCATCTCAGTATCTATTCTCCAAATGGTGTGTTATTAATTTTAGTTTTGTTGTCAACTTTTTTGCCTTCTTGTTATTTGGGTTAATTTGTTATGCTGTCTATGGAGTGCTACTATCAAACTTTGTGTATTTTGTATGTGCTTTGTGGGAAGTTATGTTATTGTGTTATAATAATGACCAACCAAACAACTGGAACATATTATATTATTAGATCTAGCTGCAACTATTCTCCTTATAGAGGACATCATCTCCCTAATGTTAAACATGTTACTTGAACTCATATAAATATAATAATTGGTATATGTATATGCGAACTTTATAAAGATGTTAACAAAAAGGGTAAATATTTGTTTGTCAAACATTTGTTGATAACGACATAAAATTCAAGATAAAAACTCTATTTTATTAAAATAAAGTAGCTTGTGAATAAATATTAAAATAAATTAGTTAAAAAAATATTAATCCTTTGTCATATTTATTTAGTTAATAAATAAATAAAATAAAATAAAATAAAAAATATCATGACTTGATTTCGACTTTCTTTGTTATGTAAGGCTTTTCTTTGCCTGCTGCGCTTTCTTTGTTCACAACTCAAAACAATCCTGCTTGTCATAGCAAAAGACTCTTAATAAAAAATGTTCAAGAAAAAATCAGAATGGACTAACTAACGGACCAACGGTATAGTCCAGCGATCGCCTATTGGTGGCATAGTGACCGACCCTAGATTAAAACATTACCACTAAGTCATACTAGAGAAGGACGTTGATATTTGCCCATTTGAGTTTATTGTTTAGATTAATTGTTTGATCCGACGGTGCCAATTAGTGGCATTAACGTATTATATATATATTTTAAAAAAAGGTAAAATTCATTTCTTTTCTTATCTTATTATCATTGATATTAATTTGTTATTATGATGGCAAGCATCTATAGAATAATTTATTGACTATAAATGATTACCAAATCCCTTAATAAATCTCAAAAAATATATCATTCAGTTCGTTACTAAACAATAATGTTGCTAGAAGTCTCGATTAATCTCTCTTGCTTCCCAAATTATAATTTAATTTATGCTCTATTGTGTCAAATAAATATTACAGCTTACAGTTGATGGACTTCACAGTCATTGATATTAATATGAAAAATTATTGAGAAATGAACCTTGTTAGAGTTGAAGTCTTAAAGGCCTGTAGCCCAATTGCTTCTTATTTTGTGTTGTTTTATTATTGTCACAGTTACATCCTTGAACATTAGACCCACCAGTGGCCCATGTCAGGGTTTATGCTTTCCATTATTTCTTTTAAATTCTGATTGGTTAGGACATAGGGAGAGTCCATGTGTGGAATCCCTGGTGGCAGGTGATTAGTGGTCACCTGAAGCCAATGTCAAGCTTAACCAATCATTTTTATAGAAATCCTATTACATAATTTTTTTTTAATGATGTTTCTTGTTAAAAAAAAGGTACTGTAGCAACCTCTATGAAAATTAAGCTTGGTTTACGTCCTCCTACATGGGAGTATCTAATCATGCTTGTTTGGAGTAATTTTTTCTAATGACCTATCCAGGCTTGTTTCTAGATGGATAAGAGTTGGATGCAAATCACTGATAGATTTGGATCTAGGAAATATGCTAAAGGAGTTGAGGAGTTTCTTACCTTGGCCCGGTCTCATGCTACAAGTGAGGCAATCCGTTGCCCATGTGTCTGATGTTCAAATAATCACTTTCGACCAATAAGTCAGGTAGAGAGAGACTTAATCATTAAAGGTATTGGCAAGAATTATACGGTGTGGATTTTTCATGGTGAGGAAGAAGATTTAATCATAAGTAATGATGATGATGATCTACATGATCTCGAACAAGAGGATGGCTTCATTGATGATGCTGATGTTATGTTACGAGATATTCGGGTTGAGGAATTTCCTAATGTTCCTATAACTGAGTCATTCCATGCTGAGGATTTGCCAACGGTCGATATTAATTCATCTCGCACTATTAATCAATTGTTGGCTGATTCTCGACGTTCTCTTTATGAAGGTTGTACAAAGTATTATAAACTATCATTCACTGTCAAGTTGTTGCACATTAAAATACTTGGTGGTTGGAGTGTAACATCTTTCGACATGCTTTTGCACTTGCTAAGGTCAACTTTTCTCAATGCTCTTTTGCCAAACTCATATCAAGAGTCACGTAACTTGGGAAAAAGCTTGGGCTTTACTTACAATAAGATACATGTTTGTCCGAATGACTGCATACTTTATTGGAGGGAAAACGTCGATAAAGATGAATGTCCTAAATGTAAACTCTCTAGGTGGAAATTCAGCGAAAGTAAGAAGAGACGAATTCCTCAAACGGTTCTAGGACATTTTCCGTTGAAATCAAGGTTGCAGAGATTATTTATGACACAAAAAACGGCAACTGATATGCAGTGGCAAAAGGATTAGCGAGTCATTCAGCAGGGATTCTAAGCCATCCTGCTGACTCTGAGGTGTGGACAACATTTGATCAAGAGTATGCTTGGTTTACAGAAGATCTAAGAAATGTTAGACTTGGTTTAGCTAGCGACGGTTTCAACCCGTTTAATAATTTAGCTAAGCTTTACAGCATATGGCCAGTGGTTCTTGTCCCTTACAATTTGCCCCCATGGTTATGCATGAAAGATCCATTTTTTATCACTTCACTCTTGATTCCTGGACTAAGATCACCAGGAAATAAAATTGATGTCTATCTTCAGCCTTTGATAGATGAATTGATTGATCTATGGAATAGTGGTGTTGGTACATACAATGCGAAGGCTAGTAAGACTTTTCGGTTGCATGCAGCATTATTGTGGATAATCAAATTCCATGTGGTTGACATATAGTCCATCGTGCAAGGAACAAACAAATTCCATATGGTTGACATATAGTCGAAAATATTGCTACATAGTTCATCGCCGATTCTTACCATCGAGCCATATCTGGAGAAAGAAAAAGACTATTTTTAATGGTAATATAGAGCATCGTGACCCACCTACTGTGTATTCTGGAGAAGACATACTCATTCAACTCCAAAATATTCATGATGCAAATTTTGGTAAAGTCATAAAAAAAATAAAGCGTACTATGGAGGAGTTCATTCGGACCAAAAGAAGTATCTTCTTTCAATTACCATATTGGTCGACCATAAAGATTAGACATAATCTAGATGTAATGCACATTGAAAGGAACATTTGTGACAATATCATAGGAACTTTGATGAATATCTTTGGAAAAACTAAAGATCATCCTAATGCACATCGTGACCTTTTCAATCTCAACATAAGGAATGAGTTACATCTTATTCAGGATGGACAACGCATTAGCATGCCACATGCATGTTATACGCTATATGGAGCTAAAAGAACTGGTTTCTGTAGTTGGTTGCATGATGTGAAATTCCCAGATGGTTTCGCTTCGAATATCGCCAGATGTATTAGTGTACCTGATTGCAAAATCTGAGGAATGAAAAGTCATGATTGTCACATTTTCATGCAAAGATTACTTCCTGCTGCAATTTCAAGATACTTACGCCAAGATGTACGATTGGCATTAAATGAGTTGCGCACTTTTTTCTAAGAATTGTGTGCTAGAACATGTAGGGTTGATGTCTTAGAGAAGGTTCAAGCTGATATCGCTATCATTCTATGCAAGCTGGAGATGATTTTTCCGCCTACCTGCTTCGATATAATGGTGCAGTTAGCCTACCATTTGCCACGTGAGGCGCTGCTTGCTACGCCAGTTTAATATCGGTGGATGTACCCTTTCGAGAGGTATTTTGGAAAATTCAAGAGATATGTTAATAGTAAGGCCTACCCAGAAGGTTCAATAGCCGATAAATGTGTTTCATCGTATACTCCATGCAAGAAAGGTAAACATGTAATTCATCCCAAAAATCCCCTAAATACCAAATATTACAAGTTCCTTTAGTGACCTAATTGACAAGGAGTTGAGAATCAGTCTCAATCTGAATCCTAACAAACCCAAGCTAATAACAACGACAAACCCCTTCCACTAAGCTTCTCATTTCAGCGAAATTATTGGACCCCTGTCCAAAAAAAATAGAATAAGCCGCCCGAAGCTTACCACTTGCATCCTGAATCACACCCCCTGCACCTGCCATCCCAGGGTTTCCCAAACTACTACCATCAGTATTAAGCTTCACCCAATCCTGTGGGGGTTGAATCCACCTCACCACCCGGACCTTCTTTAGGGTAAAACTGGGATATCTAGGCGAGTAAGAATTTCTACATCCTTGTTGGAAATCTTCGAAACTCTCATAGTCAACTGCATAATTTTCCTAATCCAATATTTAATAGCCTGCCAAACCTCCTCAGCCGTGTAATTCTTATCTTCATATCTAGCTTTACATCTCCTATCCCATATCTTCCAAGAAATAATGGAGGGGATGAGATAAAAAATAATCCTTAGCCATGAAGACTTGCTAGCATGCCGGAACCAAAAATTTATTTGCTCTTCCCAATTTTGGAAAACCCCCATATACACACCTAAGTGAGTCGCAGCCAGTCGCCAAATTTCTCTAGCAAAATCACTAGAACAAAGAACATGATTCAGGTCCTCTATTTGACCCCGAGAACCGCAATTGCATTTAGAAACTATGGGGATACCATCCATTCTGATCTTATCGTCAACGCTCAAGCTATTGTAAAGAGCCTTCCACATCATAATGGAAATTTTCTTAGGGAGATTATTATGCCAAATCCAAGTAGCCCAAGTTAAGGAAGGTGCGCGAACCCTTATACAATCCCAAACACTTTTTGTAGCAAATTTTCCATCATCTGCTTTCAACCAGACTAAAACATATGCTCGAAAGACTGCTTAAGAAGACGAGAGAGCACCTCTTACATAATGACAAACAAGTAGGGAGAGAGAGAATCTCCTTGTCTCAGACCACAATCAGCTTTAAAGAAGCCCATGGAAGTACCATTCATATTAATGGAATACCAAGGAGTGGTAATACGCTGCTTAATCAACTCACATAAATGGGAAGAGGAACCAAAAGAAACCAAGGCATGTAAAAGAAAATTCCAATCCACTCTATCATATGCCTTTGACATGTCAAGTTTAACCATAATATTGCCACCATTGGAATTTTTGTGAATAGATTTAAACTAATGTTCTCAAAAATACTACGTCATGGAAGAAAAGCCCCTTGCTCCTGAGAAATCATCTTAAAAAGAAGCTTAGTCATGTGACCCACTATAATTTTCGTACAAATATTGTAAACCACCGAGCAAAGACGGATAGGCCTAAACTTGTCAAAACCAGTGGGTTTATTCATTTTAGGAATAAGAACAATAGAAAAGGTAGTATAAAACTTGGGAAGCGACTTATTATGAAAAAAATCCAAAACAGCTTTCAAAAGATCAACATTGACAATATCCCAGTATACTCGAAAGAAACCCGAACCAAAGCCATCCGGACCAGGACTACTATCAATAGGAATACTGAAGAGCGCAACCTTAATATCCTCCACAGAAGGGGAACTACACAACTCCATATTCTCCTCCTCAGTAATCACAGGATGAATCAAATCACTTAAGTTAGGAAGATCGCGAGTATCACTTTGACCCAGAACCGAATTAAAGTAATCCACAACAGCCTTATGAATATTAAAAGGAGTATTAAAAGTAGTTCCATTAGCTATGCACATGGTAATCACCCTTTTTTGAGTTTTAGCATTCAGATAAGCATGGAAAAATTTAGAATTATTATCAACATCAGATAACCAACTTTTCTTGGCTATATGAGACAGGCGAGTGTTTTCCCTATTCATCCAAATATCCAATTCCAATTTAGACGTCAAGAGATCATTTTCATATTCCTCATTAAACCTAGCTTGAAGACGGTTATCCAGATTTTCAATTCGGTTCTCTAATTCAGAAATATTCTCCTTAGTCCTACCAAAAACCCATTTATTCCAATCTCTAAGAGCCACCTTAAGCCCTTTTAATTTAATAGAGAGTTTATTAAGCCCAAAACCATGTCCCTCTTGATTCCAAACCCCCTTTACCAAACGAAAAAAATCAATATGATCCGTCCACATATATTGAAACCTGAAATAACTAGGACCATACCTAAATGGGTCCTCCCTCATTTTAATAATAAGAGAGGAATGATCCGAAGTAGTACGAGCCAAAACTTGGTAAAACACATTAGGAAAACAAGTAAGTAAATTAGAATCAATAAAGCAATCATCTAACCTTGCCCAGTTGCGAGCCAAGCCACTTTGATTGTTGCACCAAGTCATTCTCGGGCCTTTAAGGCACATATCCAACAACCCACAAGTTAGAAGACAAAGATTGAAATCCTTCATCGCTGCAAAAGGAAGGGGATGCCCACCTCTACTATCTGAGTCATCTTTGATGATATTAAAGTCACCACAAAGAATCCACGAAAGAATTCCAGTATCCATAGGTTCCAAATTCTCCCAAAGCATCTTCCTTTCTAGTTGACTACACTTAGCATAAACAACTGTAAGGATTAAATGGAACTCGTGCTCCTCAACTCTTACAGTCATAAACTGATTAGAAGCTCCCAAGAATTGAACTGAAACGGTCGAATTCCACAACAACCATATTTTACCATTCTATGCTTCATTAGTAGCAAAGAACTCATACCTCCATTGGCCCAAAAAAGAAGGGATTTTTTCCTCACGCATAAACGATTTAGCCAAAGCAACAATACTAGGCCGATAAGTTTTGATAATATTCTTAATCCAAATTTTGGAAGTTCTGACCCCTCTAATATTTCAAAATAAAATAGGACTGATCATAGATTAAGTTTTGAAGGACGAATTACCGCCCTAGTGGAGTTCCTTTTTTGAAACTTGGCCATGGACTTTCGCAGTTGTTCCGAGTTAGTGCAATACTCTTTTCTCATGTCCTCCTTGAAACTGTCTTTCTCTATTTCCTGATTCGATTGGACTTCATTATTTAGCTCTTGCACTCTCATTTGAATTGCTTCCTCGTCATCATTTACAGCGTCCATATTACCCTCATGCAGACTATGCCCAAGCACAGTTTCAATGAGAAAAGAACACGTCCCTTCATACATCTTCTCCTCGAAATGACCCCTAGGCAGATCCACTTCC
This sequence comes from Carya cathayensis, assembly GCA_011037825.1. NCBI lineage: Eukaryota > Viridiplantae > Streptophyta > Magnoliopsida > Fagales > Juglandaceae > Carya > Carya cathayensis. The sequence goes on from QGSO01000223.1 coordinate 1,724,951, forward strand.
GTGACAGTCTCATGAACCTTCAAACAATGGTCCATGTCAACATCAGGTCCCTTCTCACCCTGGTTCATAAGTTTCATATCTTCATGCAGTGGCTGAGTCTCACCTTTATTCAAGCTTTGTCCCTCATACGGTGTTGTATTACATGTAAGACTAATATCTACAATTGCATCATCTACTTGAATTGCCCCTGCATCCTTTACGGTCTGTTCCACCAGAACCAACCACATGTTGTGTAAAGCCTAGACTTCGGAGAGAGTTTCCTGAACCATCATTGAATCAATTGCATTTTTATCCAAGACCGAATCCACCATAATCGACTGCACCTGAGTATCTTCCTGATCCTTCACACTTTGATCTGAAGCCTGGACTTGAGAGGGAGACCCCTTTTGGTGAACCACACCCTTCTCTAAATTTTTTGGTTCCTTTAAAGATTCCAAAGTTTGCTTTTCTGTTTGTTTTACCACACCATCCTCATGCTTCCCAACGTGTTTTACTCACTGTTTCTCTCCCTTCATCTTCCTATGTGGATCCCCCATCTTACGACATGTTTTAGAGTTATGTCCTTGACACTTACAGAAAGAACAATAAGCCGCAAGGTCTCAAACACAACCCCCTGCCTCCGACTACGTGGAATCCCAGGTTTGACAATCCAGAAAAATGATATTTCTCTTTAGATGAATCAACCTCGAGACAAATCCGAGCCCCATCTGTTCTTGTCGCACAAAGCGTAGCATTATCGCATCTGATGAATTTGCCAATGGGTGCAATGAATATTTTCAAGACTGAAGGTTGGTAAAAGTTAGGTGGTAGACCTGGTAAAAAGACCCAGGCTGGGACACATGGAGGCTCAAAATTTTCATCAAAGTCCGATGTCCAGGCAAATGGTATGTAGAAAACTCCATTGATGTAGCACGATTCCTTGGATAGAGCCTTGTTATAGTCTATCTCGTTTGTCATTCGAATGAATACATGTCTTGGGCGTTACATTGCAGAAACCATAGGCATAGAAGACAATCCCCAACAGTTGCGGATGAAGGATCACACCGCATTTAAAGATGGTCTCTGCTTAATAAACTTTAAGACGATAGAAAAATGAAAAGGCTGGGCCATTCTCTCGATCTCCTCTGCAGAGAAGGTGAAAACCAGTTGACCATCTAAAGCTTTTGGCTGCCTGAAAGGAACCTCCATCTTTGGAAGTGGCTGTAGCACAGCAGAAATGAGGTTGGCGAAAGATTTGGTCTGGGCTACCAAAGGCGGCGAGCCATCAAGGGCTGCCATGCAGGCCACATAATGTAACCTTTGTTCGTAAACTCAGAGCCCTAGCAGAATGTTTTTCTCAATTTTGGAAAGTTGACTTGAATTGTGTTTACTTTATGTGATTCCTTGTTTGAACTTGTGATAGATTCAAAGTCTGCGTGTTGATAATCCTCGAGAAGTTTCAGAGGATTTATATGCCCTAGAATGTGATCCTGGCCCTTGGGGTGTGTCCTATTCTGATTGCATAAGCAACAGTATAAGATTTCATACCACAAATCGTGAAGAATATCATCGCACCCAAAACTCCGGTGTCATGGTCATTAATGAACAACTAGGATCTGAGAAGCTTGAGTTCTTTGGTAGACTAATAGAGATTTTGGAAGTCCGCTACATGGGTTGGCGTCGTGTTTACTTATTCAAATGTGAATGGTTCAACTTCTCTGATTCCAAACGAGGGATACGTGTGGAACAACATCTTACCAATGTGAATATGTCTCGTATAGCTTATAAGGACGACCCTTTTGTTTTGGCGTGCCAAGCTTCACAAGTGTTTTACTTAAAAAAATCGTAGCATCCATGGTGATTGGTATGTAGTGCAAAAGGTTATAAATAGAAATGTTTATGACCTTCCATGAGAACCCCTTATTGAAGATGACCCATCTGATTCTAGTGATGATGCATACCAAGAGGATAATTCTAGCGATGCTTACGTGAGTGTCCATGCTGATGACATTCCACTGCAAACAAACATGCACAAGCCTAATGTAGTGCCAGAGCAGATTGATATTGACACGTCGGTAATGCAAAGGTCAAATTGGGATCACTTTGAGAAAGGTTTTATCAAGAACGATACTAGTGAAGACAGTGTTAATGACAACGCCAAATTTGAGGGTAGCATAGAAGAAGATAGTCTCTTGACGGAGGATGAGATGAACTAGCCACTTGTTTCTCTTGAATATAAGTATTCTTTTTAGTCTAGTATAATTTTGTGAAAGTTGCTTATTAAGTTTGTGATTTTAAAAAAAATTTAGCAAAGTTTATTGGTATATTAACTGTGTGATTGCAAGAATATGTCGACAACTGAAAGAGGCAAAGGTAGAGGTAGAGGTCGAGCATGCAACGTGAACCATAGAGGAGGTAGATCTCAAAGAAATGAAGTTCGAAATAGAGTACCTATTGCTACTCTTAGAGATGATGCATTCTCAAACTCAGATGACTCAGTTGAGCAACCCAATGTCGTCCCAAATGACATGCCAGCAGTCGATGTGCCACTAAGCACAAACCCATCTGGTATTAATCTAATTTTTACTGGTATTAGTATTACATATTGTTTAACATGTTGCTTATTTTGATTTTTGAACTTAGTACCACCTTGCCGGAAGCGTGGGCGAGGAGAAGCAAAAGGCATTGAATTTGAAAAGGTGTTAAAACATGGAAAGATACCATTCAGGATAAATGACGGTGAGACTGCACCTTGTTATGAAAATGCACTCATTTTACTACAAGAATTATATGGTTGGTTAAGCAATATATGGACTTGTGTCATGCAAGCTGGCACGACGTACACGTTAATGAAAATGAAGAATTGATTTCAAGAGTTCAGGTAAAGGTATTGAATTTCATACATATTCAAATAGAGTATCGAATTAATTTGCATGATGTTTGTCTCCAGAATGACTTTATCCTTGATTGGACCAAGAAGAATCATCGTGATACAGTTACAAAGACACTACGTAAGCGGTTTAATCATATTCGCTATGATTTGCATAGAACCTATAAGCAAAATAATAGTAATGAAGAAGCACTTGCGAATGTGCCATCGTGGGTGACACCAGCCACTTGGGTAAAGTTATGCGCTTGATATTCAAGCGAGAAGTTCAAGGTAATTTACCGGTCAATACTTAATTAACATTATGTGACATTTTTTTATATTAAAATAGTCATATAATCCTCTTGACACTTCTATTTTTCTCATTTATATCATGTCTCGTGTGAGTGCAGCGAATGTCTGAACGAAATAAATTTAATAGGGCGAAGCAACAAAACAATCATATAGCTAGACGAAGGTCATTTGTGCATTTAATGGAGATGAGGGTAAGTCTCCATTTTGGTTGAAAGATACCTTAAGATTTCCTATATATATTCAGCCTAAGTTGAATGTAATTTGCTTGTATTTGAAGTTTGGGAATGATGACATTGTGGTCAATTTATTTAAAGAAGTGAGGTAGTAAAAAAAGAAGGAAAAATTTGTAACTCCGGAAGAGCAATATGTGAGTATTAAATAAAATCTAGTGATTGTTAGAAAAAATTGTCAAATAATTTTTAATTCTAAAAGTAAATATTATGAGCACTAACATGTGTGATTTTATAATGTTGATAGGATAAGATGGCTGCAAATATGTCTAAGTTGGAGCCTGAGAAGTGGACTAAGGAGGCTGCAATGACAATTTTCAAGGAAGTTTTTGGTCAAAGGTCAGGGTATCTAAGGGGGCTCGGCGAGATGGTTATTCCCGAGTCATCTAGACAAGCAACTGATACCCGAATAGCAGAATTAACTGAACATGTAGAAAGGCATGAGAAAGAGGCTGCAGATTATAAGGGACAACTTGATGACTTACGAGAGAATGTCAAGTTACTACAAGCCATCTACGA
>QGSO01000223.1:1733859-1751359 GCA_011037825.1 Carya cathayensis
GTATGTACATACGTACCTTGTTTCCAAATATTCTGAACGCTAACCCAATACACATACTTGTGAATATAGGTTCAAGTGAGAGCTTTTTTCTATCAATGGTGGCCTTTGCTTTCCGAACATAATCCAATGGGTCGTCTTGCAAAGCAATGGTGAATGGGAGGAAAATATATCCGATCAAATTGCCCCACCTAGTTTTCAACCCCTTAGCCATCATATCAGCCATATCCTGTTTAAATTCTGTTAGGAGTATGCAGATTATTTGATGCTTAATCATTTAGATTTAGTACTATTTTTGGGAGTTTGGATTTATTGTTGTCAGATTTAGTAAAAATGGTGATGGTCTATTACGAGCAGAGAGTGAATGGAAAGAAAAATAGAGCAAGGAAGTTGAAAACAGAGGCAAAGGAAGAGAATAAATATTTCTGCATAAAAATTACTTGCTTCTCTATGCTGTACAGTAATGAATTTATAAAAAGAATTGGCTAAGATATGTAATGAAAAAGTACTGAAATATCCCTAAACAAATATACGAATAACAAATTATTTGCTAGAATTTAGTTGGGAATTTTGTTGCATATTCCTTGAGCCGTTCGGCAATGTAGCAGCTGATATGTCATTCAGTAATATCCCCCTGCAAGATGGAGAATAGATATTTTCTATTTCCATCTTGGATAGCAAGAATAAAAATTGTGAGGATGAAAGGGCCTTTGTGAATACATCCGCAAGCTGAGAAGAACAGCAAATGGAGCAAGTCCACCAAAAACCAGCTTGTATTTTGTCGCGGATGAGGTGACAATCCAACTCTATATGTTTGGTGTGCTCGTGAAAAACCAGATTCTTGGCAATGTGAAGCACAACTTGATTGTCACAGCACAAATTTATTGGAAGAGGAATGGGAAGGTGCAAATCTTGAAGTATATAAGATAACCACTGTAATTCACATGACGTTATCACCATGGCCCTATACTTGGCCTCAACATTTTTAATATACTGTAAAACTTGATGGGCAGCATGAAGATGAGTCGTAGTAGGCCCTACCATAAATTGGCTCACACGCTGGACTAAATAGCAAAGATCGGGCCGCGTGATAGTGAGGTAGAGGCGTCTACCAACTAAGTGCCAATATGGTAGTGGATCTGAGAGGGGAACGCCATCATCTTTGCAAAGCTTGAGGTTTTGGTCCATTGGTAACTTGAGGGGTCGAAAACCATTTGAGCCAGCATCGGCTAAAATGTCAAGTGCATATTTAAGCTGGCAAATGGAAATTCCTTTAGAAGAGCTAGTGATCACAATGCTAAGAAAGTAATAGAGATTGCCCAGAGACTTAATTTTGAAATAATGATTTAGAAAATCTTGAAGAACTTCAATAGACTCCATGTGAGAGCTGGCGATGATAATATCGTCAACATAGATAAGAAGGGCAGTGAATGATCCATTTTTGAGTTGAGTAAAGAGATTGTAGTCGGCTTTAGACTGCAGAAAACCAAAAACAAGCAAAGGAGTAGAAAATTTTTCGTACCATTGTCTCGAGGCTTGTTTCAAGCCGGAGAGATTTTTGTTGAGGCAACAAACTTGGGATGAAAACCCTTTTGAAAAATCAGGGAGATTTCACATGAAGATTTCTTCATCCAAATCTCCGTGAAGAAAGGCGTTTTGAATGTCGAATTGCTTGAGGAACTAACCTAGAACTGATGCAGCATCTAACAAAGTTTGGACAGTGGCTAATTTTGCCACGGGTGAGAAGGTTTCAGGGTAGTCGAGCCCCTCTTCTAGCGTAAAACCTTTGGCGACTAAGAGTGCCTTGTAGTACTTGATGCTGCCATTAGAGTGGTATTTGATCTTAAATATCCACTTGCAGCCAATAGCTCGCTTGCTAGGGGGCAAGTCAACAAGAGACCAAGTGTTGTTGAGTTCCAGAGCATCTATTTCAGATCGCATAGCCTCACACTAGTTAGGATTTTTAATAACTTTACCATATGAAGAAGGTTCAATAGGAGATGAAATGGCAGATGCAAAAGAAAAATAAGAAGGAGATAATTTGTGAAAAGAAAGAGTGGCAGATAGAGGGAAAGCTTTACCAAGTGGACAGGCTGCTGCCATGGACAATGATGAAGAAGGATCATTAGGAGCATGGGCCACCTGCAAATGAGAAGAATCCATTGTTAGTAAAGGAGATGGGTTGAGTAAGGAACAGCAGATGTAGCTATTGAGGTGGGCAGGAGTAGTGTGTGTTTGTGTGGAAGGTCGAAGTGGCTGTGGTGAAGGTGCTGTTGGAAAAACTTGAGGTGCAGAGGTTGCTCGGATTTGTTCGGCATGGAGAGTTCCTTGAGCTATAGGAATGGTGAAGGTGGAATCGAGATTAGGTAAGGAGAAATTGGGAGATAGTGTTGGGTTTGAGGGTGTGTCTGGTTGGGGAAGAAGGGAGGGAGTGTGAAATGGGAAGGGTGTTTCATGAAAAAGAACATCCCGGGATATAAAAATTTGATGAGTGTCGAGGACAAGTAACTTGTAGCCTTTGACATCAAAAGGGTAGCCAAGACAAGCACAATGTCAACTACGACGATCAAACTTGTGTTGATGTTGGGAAACAGTTGATACAAATGCGAGGAAAGCAAAAACACGTAAATGTGAGTAAGAAGGTGGCTTATGAAAAAGTAATTTATAGGGTGCTTTATTCTTGAGAAAGGGAGTGGGAATTCAGTTGATCGAATATGTGGTGGTAAGGACACAGTTGGACTAGAAATGTAGAGGGATTCGAGATTGAAATCGAAGAGCTCAAGCAACTTGAAGAAGGTGTCAGTGCTTGCACTAGACTATGCCATTTTGTTGGGGTGTTTCGACACAAGATTTTTGGTGGATAATTGCTTTGGTCGGAATAGAAATCAGCCATGAAAAATTTAGGTCCATTGTCACTACACATAATTTTTACACGAGTGCCAAATTGATTTTCGACTAAGTGGCAAAAAGAATTGAGACATGCGTGAGCATCTGATTTTTTTTTCAATAAATACCGAAGTGCAAAAATGAATAGTCATCAACAATGGTGAGAAAAAATCTACTACCATCAATGGCAATAATGGAATGGGGTCCCCACAAATCACAATGTATAATGTCGAAACAAGAAGTAGTAGTTTGAGTGCTGGAAGTAAAAGGTGAATGAGAATGTTTCACGAGAGGACACACGAAACATGGTAAAGTATGCTTTGTATTCATTTGTTTGAGTACATGAGGATCAGAAATTAATTACATACGATCATGTGATGGATGACGTAAGCGATAGTGCCATAAGTCATGAACACTATTAGCAGTTTGTACAGAAGATGAAATATAGTTTTTTGAAAGAAAATTTTGGGATAAAGTGTTGGTTAAGGCTTAAGGAGAAACTGGATCATGAAGGAGGTGATATAGCCCATGTTCCATGCTACCCTTCCCAATCATTGTTTAGGGAGAAAGGCCTTGTATAAAACATGAAGTAGAAAGGAATATGAGACAACAATTTAAGTCATGTGCAAGTTTATAGGCAGACAACATATTAAAGCTCAAGAATGGTACACATAGAACGTTATGGAGGAGAATGTTGGTTGTCACCTGCACAGTACCAACGCGGGTGACAACAATGATTTCTCCATTGGGGAGTTTGATAGTTTGTGAAATAGTGGCAGTGATTGTGGTGAAAAGAGAGGTGTTGCAAATCATATGATCCATGGCACCCATGTCAATGATCAATGGAATAGATAAAGGAGAAGATGAGGAGAAACAGAGGGAAATACCAGCAATGGAAGAAGAGTGAGGATGGGAAGGTATAACCGTCTAAACTTGGTTGGCAGATGGTGAAGAATCCTTGTTGTGCAGTAAAGCTATGAGGTCTTGATATTGCTCTTTTGTCAATGTCATACTTGGTTTAGAGTTAACATTAACAGAGGAGCCAAAAGAGGTTGCATTTGCTCTTGATTTGTGAAGCTTGTGGTCAGGAGGGTACCCAAGAAGCTTGTAGCATTGTTCAATGGTATGACCAATCATCTCACAGTGGGTGCAAAGAGGAGCCACAACATTGCCTGATTTAGGAAAATTTGCAAATGTGTGACCTGTGATTTTGCTATGTGTACAACATGGTTTGTCTCTTTTGCTTTGATTTGGGGAAGGTGTGAAAAATATTTTTCGACCAGCAAGAGCAATGGAATCAGTGTGTGGGGTTGATGATATAAACTAGCGTTGGCATTCTTGTTGTTGGAAGTAAGAAAAAACTTTGTTAACTGGTGGAAACAGATCGATTAACATGATTTGGTCGCAGACATTGCTAAAATAGTCACAAAGACACGTTAGGAATTGGATGATGGAGTCGCGTTGGTTTACTGTAATATGTGTTTACGGAATCGTCATCTTGGGTAAGAGTTGCCAGCGTCTTCTTGAGTTCGTAAATGCGTGGGCCATTTTGGGGTCAAAAACGTTCCTGTAACTCAGTCCAGATATCATGGGCATCATGAACAAATGCAACCGAGGATCAAAGAGGCAGGCTAATGGAATTTTGCAGCCAACATACAACCATGTCGTTGCATCTCCCCCAGAGCTCAAAAAGAGGGTCATCAAGGCATTTCCATCCCTTAATCTTATTTCCTGCACCATAGTTTTCGAAGTAGAGGTGAAGGACCTAAAGAACTGAGCTAATGCTTCCCCTTTCTCTAGCCAATTTAGCTGCGCCTATTGTGCTAACCTTGTTTCTTCCCTTTGATTCCACACAACCAGCTCTTCCCTTGTAACCAAGAGGTCCATCTCTATGTCCTTTGAAAATTTTTGTTGCAACTGGTGTTCTAGACTCTCAATCCTCCTCTCCAAACTCTTTATATGGTACTCTGTTCTACCAAATACCTTGGTATTCTAGTCTTTTAACGCCACTTTGAAGTTTTTCAGTTTGCCCACCAAGTGATTGAGTCCCAACTCCTCCAATAATTGTTGTCAGACCTCCTAAACCAACTTCCTGAAGCCCTTATGTGAAACCCAAATTTGTTGGAATTTGAAGGGTGTTGGACCAAGCCAGGAGACTACCGGCCTTAGCTCAATGGCCATGGGAGCATGGTAAGAAGATGTCCTTGATAAATAGCTACACATTTCATTTGGGAGCAAGGCGATTGCCCTCGAATTCATCAAGCATTGATCTAATCTTGACCAGCTACGAGCTAGACCCATCTGTCCATTACACTAAGAAAACAAGCTGACAGTTGATTTCATATCTTAAAGTCCACATTGTTCAATAAATTCGTTAAACTCGTCCATTCCCATCCCCGCGAATAACATTGAAATCCCCTAGGATTAGCCATGCTGCGTCATGCTGGATATCTTGCTGTAATAGTCGCCACAACTCTCTATGATCCTAATATCTACATATATATACTATTGATATGTATGTATATTGGTTCTCAAAAAGCAAGGAAATCATCACATGTTGGGCACTAGCATTCAGGACTGAGACTTGTAGGCCAACCCCCCAAAGCAACCATAACTTATTCCATGTTCTAGTTCAAAAAATAAGACTAAAAGTTTAAACAGTTATGCAATAATTTCAGCTTGTCTTCATTAGCAAAAGGCTTTGCCAACATGAGAAAATTGGTCATCGTCCATTTCACAATCTTGCGTGGCCACCTCCTTGATGTCCCCAGCCCTCATATATTCCAAAATAAAGGCTTACACATTACAAATTCAACCGTGAGGGCTTGCTCGGCACCTTGGTAGAGTTTCTTAACCTTTTCCTACTCTTGTCTATCGCCTTTCTGGGTTGCGTCTCACTATCCGACAGACAATCCTTGAATTTTCCCATATGAGTCCCAGCCTCCGCATCAGGATCTGACAAAAAACACCTATGAGATTCGTGGTTCTCCTCACCTAGTTCAATTCTAACCATCTCATCTATCTTAGGTAGCAGGGCACGTTGAACAGCTTCCAGAGCACAGACTTGCTCTGCTGTTGCACCCGTAATCAGTAAGCCATAGAAAAGCCAATTTGACATGAATCCTGCACTGTGGTAACCTCCTCTATCAACAAAGTGTCCAACCAGGTGGCTTCATTCAATGGCCCCAATCCCCCAACCTCCACTTCTCCCTCCTCTATTTCCACCACCCGTGAAGGCAAATCTACACTCCCCTCCACCTGCAACGACTGACCCACTAAGTTCCCATTTCCATTTGCCTTGGTGCTACATTATTATTCCCCTCCCCATTATTTCCTTCCAAATTCCTGGATATCAACCCCTTCGTGTATCTTCCACATTTTAGTTGTCATTGCTTTGCTTCTCCCCTTCCTTCTTTTTCCTCTCCCCCTCCTATTTTCCCCCATCCCTCCAATGGTAGGTTTTATCGGTTTGGCCTTGGATATTACATTTACAACAATACGTCAGGAGAGTCTCATACTCAATCGCCACATACAAGCTGGTCAGTTTATGGGGAATTCCATCCAAATCCCATGAAGAGGTACCTTAGCTGCATCCATTTCCACACACACCCAAGCCCCATTAGTCCAAGTGGCACACTTGATGGTATTACCTTGACACAAGAAGCTTCTAACAGGAGTAGTAATGTTCTTTAGGAAGGATTCATGGTAGAAGTTTGGTGGTAAGCCCGGAAGGACTACCCATTCTGGCACGAGCGACGGCTCCCTATCCTCATTAAAATCTAGATGCCAATGAAATGCTCGATAGGTCACTCCATTAATGTCTATTGCTTCCCTGGACAAGGAGTTTAGGAAATCTGCCTCATTGGATACCCAAATGAAGAAATTCAAAAGTCTACGCATTGAAGAGACCACAGGTTGCAACCCCAATCCCCAACAACTTCAAATGAAAGAATGGATGGTGTCTAGCGAAGGATGTTGCCTCATGAACTTCAAGACCATCGAAAACTTGAAAGGTTCTGCTGAGCGCTCACTCTCCTCTTTTAAAAATATGATACAGACTTCCCCATCAATGATCTTAGTAGGATGCAGCGGAACAAAAACCTACGGGAGTGGCTGGGGAGATTGCGTGACCAAATTTGCAGCTGTCTTTTGGCGCCCAACCATCACCTGGGTGCTCGGCGGCCATGAAGATGACTTAACATCTCCGAAAGATTTCAAACCTAGTAGAGTGCAAAAAGGCAAAAGTGTCTCCCAAAAATTCTGCCTTAGTACAAGTGATCACAAAATTTCCTATAAAATTAAATTTCGCATTTAACAAGAATAAAATAAAATAAAAATAATAAATAATAATTTTAAAATATGTAAAGTAGCATTCCTCTAATCATCGTTTGACCATATATAATTTCCATTTGAATATTTATTTTATTTTGTTCGAACGTTTTTTATAGATGTTCGAACGGTTATTTTATTAGGGATAAAACTTTTCGTCCCTAAATATGCCGTTCAAACGGTAAACACCTTCCGTCATGTTTTAAGAATGAAATTTAAAATTCGTCCCTGCATCTCATTTTTTGGGACGATTTTCACTTCATCCCACATAGAAATCGTCCCAATAACTCATTTTTGTTGTAGTGATGTGTCTATATATTTTATTTTTGATGTTCTCAAATTCAATTTGCAATTTAGGATCACTATCTTACAATAAATTAGAAAAGTAAAACACGTACGAACAATCATCAGGGACCAATCACCATCGACACTGAGGCCGGTGGTAGTGAGATCCTAAGTTCTAACCAAGCAACTTCCACAACATAGGATATGCCTAACCCTTTTCAAGGAAATTTATGAAAGCTTAGGATATTAATTCATTAGTTTGATTTATTCTAGAATAAAATAATCTATTTTTCTGCTATTTTAGTCTTAGCACAAGAAAAAAATGCTAATTCTAATACTGTGTGAAAGTTGCAAGTTTAGAGGTAGCGCATAATGGTTGATTCTAATACTTTGGGTTTGAATATGTTGTGTAAATTGTGATTGAGAAAAAGTTCAAAAATTTTTGTGATTTAAAAAAAATGTTGATTTGGAAAAAATTGTAAAAAGTTAGAAATTAATATGCATTTTTTAGTAATGAAAAAATATTAAAACTATAATTATAATTAAAATAAATAAAAAGATCAAAATTAATATTTTAATGGAATAGTGATAAATTTATTAAGTCTATTATTTAATATTATAAAAAATGACTAGTTAAAATTTATAATATAGAATTTTTTAATTAAGTTTTAGCCAAAATTTGTTGAGGCAAGAACTAATGCTTCATATTTACATTTGGAAAATGCTGAAATCTGTTTTTAAAAGTGCTTTCAGTGCATTTCATTTTATTTTTTTACATGTTTAAAAAAGTTATCACTAATAAATTTATTTACTTAATGATAAAAAGTGTTTTTTAAGTGAATCTAGGTTTTTTTTTAAACGTTTAAGAGGGTTTGAAAAAATATTTTAAAAACATACACAGTCGGTGGCCAATCTGTGGCTCCTAGCATCATCCTTAAAACAATACACAAAATACACGAAGGACAATAAAACACATTTAAAAGGCAACCTAACATCACCCTTTACATTTCTTGTCAACCGCATGCCACGTAATGGACCCATAGACGACCTAGTTCATCACAACGGGCAAGCACGCACGGTTCCTAACTTCCCTTGTGATCTATTGTCAAATCTTAGGCATCATCTTTTATTTTCTTTTCGAGATGCTTCTCAGTCCCTTAACTAATAAAATAAGATTGAAGTTCATCACCAATTAGGGGTGAAAATATATTGTACGATTTATTAATTTAATATAAATATGATATAAAATTAGTAGATTTAAATTTGATGTTCGCAAAGACACCTTCTCTCTAGAGAGAGAAGCTCATCCTTCTCTCTAAGGAAAAAAGGGTTTTAAACCGTCTTAGGGGGGTGGGAGCTACGGCTCCCCCCTCCCTCCCTCCACCCAGTTTGTTTAGTTTTGCTTGTTTTCTGTTTTTAATAACCGTCGGTTGGGCGGCGATCATGGTGGTCGGAAAGTGTTTTCACCATATGGTCAAGGATATGGAAGCCGTTTACCATTTTTCTTTCAATCGGACGGGATGGAAGTGTTTTTACACGATGAAGATGAAGGGCTTTGGCGTCACTGGTCTAGGACTTTGAAGCCGTCCACCATTTTATTTCAATCAGACGGGATGAAGGCATTTTACACGATGGAGGTGGAGGGTTTCGATGTCGTTGTTTTGGCCGTGTGTGCGATTCGGTTGAAAGAGGGACCACCATGGACAACCACGTAGCTGGGCGTGGTGGTAAAGGGGAGGGTTTTCAGTGTGTGTAGAGCCATGGATTTTGAGTTCAGAAGCTTTGGTATGCATGTTGTTCTGGGGTGTTCTCCCGACGGGTTCAGTGACTCTGTTTTATCCATGGAAAACAGAGGTGATTTTTGGGATGAACGGCTGTAATGCATGGGGTTTGATGGAGGTTTCTGGGTTGAAGTCCAAGTTGAACTCACGGTGGAGATTCTCTTGGTTGGTGGCCGGAATGGGGGTGACGCACCGTTTCTTGTTTCTGGTTTTCTTTTCTTTGCTGGTAGGCTTTTTTCGTTTGCTGTTCTTCTCGGTTTTCTCGTTCTTTGTTTCGTTTTGTTTGGTTTTATGTAAATAAGGCCCTCTTTGGCTTTGGGTAGCTTAATAAGGGTTAGAGTTCCATCTCTATGGATTGCTTGTAGCTGCGTTTCCAACGGAAATGGAGGATGTTCTGTTTGCAGCGTCTCATCCCTGGGGTAAAGCTACCTTTACTGATCCACCAGCAATTTTACAGCGTTTCATTTATATGCTTGCTTGCTTGTAGGCTCGCAGAAACGAAGATAATGCTAGCATCCATAGAAGCCTTGCGGACAAGCTGTAGCAGATGGGCAGACGAACTGGATGAGAAAACACGCTGTAGGCAGTGCAGAAAGGATGGAAAATGGACAGTACAGTGGAGTGCCTACAGACGGGATGGGAAACGGACAGTACAGTGTAGTGCCCTGCACGCTGTAGGCAGTGCATGATGTTGGCAGTACAATGTAGTGGTTGGAAATCGGTCAATTTTGATTAATATCCGAGGGAGATATTTTAGTACCCGAGTGAGATTTTGTTTGGGGCCATTAGTGTTTAGTACCTGAGTGAGGGATGAGATGCTTGATCGGTCACAATCCGGGGTAAGAGTTGATGGAGAGTGGCGGGCGATGTTATGGCTAGTGGTCGTATGGCCGGTCTCTTTAGTAGAGGCTGCTGTCCATGCGTGAACTGGGTGCTCGTGCAGCTGATACTTGCGGTAGGTGTGCTGTCGGGGTTCGGGCCGGTGCTTGGGGTTCTGTTTTTTGCTTTTTAGTTTTGCTAGTTAGTTTTTAATTTCGTAGTTTAGGCTTTTGGACTTGGTGTCCATAGTATCGGTGTGGTGTACTCCGCCTCTTTAGAAGGATGGAGGGTTCTCTCTCGTTTAGAAGAGTTTTAGAAGTTAAGATAATATCCGCTACTTTGTGTGCGGGGGTGCTTAAGAGCTTATGCGTAGGTTGGCTTATAGTCTGGATTTTCCTGTATTGATAAGTCACACTTGTAATTTCGGTTTATTGAATGAATTCATTGATCTTTCTTAAAAAAAAAAAAAAAAAAAATTTGATATTAGCAAGTTTGGATTAAAATGGATTGACCTATTAAGTTGGACTCCGATTCCGATTTCGAATTAAGTGGATTCCAGCTTCAATAGGCATTGTCAGTGTTAGAGTTGGAGGTCAGGGCTTTGATCAGTGTTGAAGGAAAGAAGAAAAGATTAAAAAAAAAGAATATAATAGAAAATAGGGCGATCTCTCGACAAAGACCATTTCACAATTTGTTTTCTCCTGTGCAACATGATCTCCCAACAAAGAATAAATTATTTTTTTTCGATATTCTTTTAATAACAAATAACAAAAATTATATCAAACAAAACACATGAGTAGCTAGTTGAAGCTGCCAATGATGTTCTTTGAATTACAATGCCCAACTTGGGTGGTCCAAGTGCCTGCTTCCTTATTTTTGTAACTATTTTGCTGATTACTACTAAGGGTTTTTGCATTCTAGAGTTTCGGATTCCAATAGAGGAAGAGAGAGTTGTTAGGTAAGGACAAGAGAGAAAATAGAGTTTTTGAGAAAACAAAGAAAGAGAGAAACGATGTAGGATTTTAGTTGAAATGAATAGATGAATATATAGCAGGCGTAAACAGCGTTGTTTTAAGAGTTATTTTGTCTAGTTCGCGAGGTGGCTTGAAGGCAGGTTAGTTGTTTGCAAAATGCATGCCTACACCGTTAGGTCACTAAACTACCTATTACTTAGATTATACTATTAAATATATTAAGCCTAAATGTCACGGTCAAAGTTTGGATGTTAGAGCTTAAATCGATTCCAACTAAAAATATCTGAGCAATTCCAACTCCAATTCCGAATTCCGAATTTTTTTAACTCCATTAGATTCGGAGTCAAAGCAGACTTCTGCCAAAGTCGGAACCACTGGAAGTTTTGCACAGCCCTATTAAATGTTATGAATTTAATTTGAAAGGTGTGCTGCATGAAAAATAAAATATGTTGTATGCCATGTCCATGCCTTCTTCAGTGTCGACAAGTAACGTTATTTACTTTTGTGGATTTACTTAAAGAGAGAATAGGCATATGTTAAATATGGTGAAGAAATTGTCTACCTAGAGCCCTATGTTTTGGGATTCCGGCCATCACCTCTATTTGTATTCATTTTGTTTTCAGTATAATGAAAGCTTATTCGCCTTCAAAAAAAAAGAAAGCTTATTCATAAAAATAAAAAAATAAAAAATGTTGTATCTGTCAACGTTGTGAGCCCTTCAACTCTCTTTCACAATATTTAAGATACGCCTAGCTACACCAATCGAGGTCCGAAACCCATAACCGGGGGCTAGAGATGACTCATCCTCCCACTTTTGAATATTCTTACAAAACAAACCTCATCAAATTAAGAAAACGATGTAATTTAAATTATAAAATAAGAAAGACATTGTTTTGAAATTAGCATTTATAATACTGTTAACCTAATATCTCTCCTCTCTGACATTCACCTGATCTCTCGCCGTTTATCATTGCATTATTTGTTGGTTGACTTAGCCGGAATGACGTCATCGTCAAGTAATTAAAGGAAATGTATATTTGCTTAGATTTCACATTTTCATCTTATGCCTTTGAAATTGGAGTTATCACTCAGCTTGCAATATTGGCCGGTCAATTCTGGTTAGAACATTTCTTCAGAACTTCGAGGTGGGTACGTGTCGTATAAACATTAATTGCTAGTGTACTGATAATTGCTAGAGTGATAATCGAGGTGGGCACGTGGAATCTAATTAATATAATTTATGCACCTAGTTAGTTGGATGGATGGATTAATTCCAGTTGCAAGTATAATTGTACATTAATCTGTGCATCAATTCAATGTGATTGGTCAAAAAATAAATTTTATTGAAAACAATATTAATTTAAATTTTAAATAAGAATAAATCAGTATTGATACGTAAATTAATACGCGACTTTACTTGTATATAACAAAACTCTTATAGATTAATTCCTTTATCTCATTCTACTCCCCATTAATGTGGCAGCTTGTAGCCTCGTTTCATGTGTTTACATCTCTTTTTAATTTATCTAATCATTATAAATTTTTCAAAATTTTAAATAAAATAAAATAAATAATTTAATTTTTTAAATCTTGAATAAAATTAAAATTAAAAAATATATATTTTATTAATATTTTATTTAACTTTTAATTCTTGATAATTTATTTTATCTTATCAATAAAAACTAACCAAGCTAAATCTATCTTTTAACTATATATATATTTGTACTCTACTAGTAAGAAAATCCTAAAACAAAAAAAGATGTATTGTTTTTGGAAAATTTAAAGCCATGGTAACTTTTTCTTTTTCCAAATCAAAAGGAAATGTTAGGATTATTCAATCTGACAGCCAGTAAAAGTTCAAATACATCTATTTATCTTTAACTTTATAGCTCAAATCAGCATAAGATTTGGTGTCCTCTCGCAGATAATAAAAAATAAAATCTATATTTTTAAAAATATATATAGTGGTGCAAATAAGGATCGTTCTCGCGGAGAGTATTTAGTCTAGTTTTATTCTACGTATACAAGGATGTGGGTTTGAGTATAATGAAAACAATTTTAAAAAGAAAAACTAAGGAACAATTCAAATTAAATTATGAAAAGAACCAACCTTGGTCAAAGTCAATATTCACTATTGAAATTTTACAACTGATCATCGATGCAAGTATATACCAATTCCTACTTTGAATATTCACCATTAGAGCTATTTTCCCATCTCTCATTAGTCACAATTAATTATAAAACAAGCGATCTAATTAACCTTAACTACTAAACAACCCAAGACAAGCGCTAAAGGTTTAATCTAGTAGCAGCCTTAAAAACTAGAGAGATCGATGAAGCGGAACATCACAAACACAAGCGGTTGTATCTAATTTAGTCGAGTGCTCTTCTTAAGATCTAATAATTTCTAATGAAACAAATCAAAAAATCTTAATTGCTTCACAAATTAGAGGGATCAAACAATTACGGATTTGATATCTAACCTAGTAGTAGATTGCAAAGAATAATAAACTAGTAGGCCTTTTAGTAATTAAACGAGACAATCATGAAAATAGGTACAGAAGAACATCTGATACTTAAAGCATAAATTGAACAATAAAAAAAAATTAGATCTCACAGTTTTATTGATTTCGAGACTTCCGTTTTCTTTGACAAATTATAAAAATTTAGCCACACAAGGTCATAATGAAAACTCAAAGAAGAAGTTGGAGAAGTGGATTAGAGGGAGAGGCGTGTGTGAGTCTCCTTATTTTTGCCCCCTCTTAACATGTTCAATTCAATTTTTTTTAAGCCTAAAAAATATCCTAAAAATATTCTAACTATTATATCCTAAAATAACAATATCCAAATCTGACTAATTAAAGAAAATATTAAAAATAAAATAAAGTTCTAATATAACTAAGAAAGTAGTGCTTTCAGCTGGAATTTTCATGCACCAGATCTTGAAAACTTCCGATAATAAACCGCATAAGATTCGCGTATTAGACTTGAAGGCTAAGGAACGTTCAAAAACGTTAATAGGGTAGGAGTGTCAACTTCAAGCCCGATTTCGAACTTGATGCAGCTAGTATCTCTCAAAACTCAAAACATGAAAGTTGTAGACATTTTTTCTTGGCGTTTCCATAGCATTTTGAATCATCTCAATGGGAGCTCGGATGAGAGAGTTATGACTAGATTATGAAGTGATGTCGAAACTGTCCAAAATCGCCCAATTAGCTTCGTTTTGCATTTAATGACTCCATTTGCAACCTAAATCAAAATATAAGAAAATTAAGTATATTTAGGCACCAAATAAGTATAAAAGACTAAACATTAAGGGGAAAAATTATGAAATTTTGCATTCTCATCAAATTCCCCCACACTTAACTATTGCTCATCTTCAGGCAAAACTCAAATTCACTTTCCCAAAAATACCAAGGTTGCAATGCCATCAATAAAGAAGAACCAAGCTCTTCAAAACTCATGATATATCATGAACATTCTTAAACAACTTACAGTTACTTAGTAAGTATTTTCACTTGAAGATGGAGTAAACTAAATACGTAGACCCTCATGAAAATAAACACTCGACTCTCATGTGTTTGAAGGGTATGAGTTTCGCACAAATTCATTCCAATGGAAATGGTCTACCATAGGCTTGCTGCATATCTTCTCATTCTCTACCACTGGGACCACATGCATGACATGAATCATAAGAAATTTTCAAGGGTTGTAAAGGAGTTTAGGATCAAGGTGGGAAATATTTGGGGATGTTGCTCAAAAGCCATCAAAACTAGTGGAGTAAAAATGAATCAACTCAAGTTCAAATATAAAATACATGTAAAACCATTCACTCCATTAAGCAATTTCTTCAATTCGGCTTTAAAGCATTTAAACCATGTAAAACTCCTAGGAATTATGAATATGGACAATTTGTAATATGAAAAGCAATTTCTTCCATCACTTCATTTCTTTTTTTCTTTTCTTTTTATTTTTCTTTTTTTTAAACAAATTTACATCAACAATGGAACTCACGAATTGAGAATGAGAACATGTTCCATTTCACCAGTCATAGCCATACCACAAATCCAGACACCCCCACACTTATTTCTTGCATACCCATACATATCATAATGATGAACAATGCTCCATTAGCTTTACAGCTTGGGTAAAGGAATTGTTTTTCAAGTTTAAAGCTTTTAACGCGGGTGATAGAGTTTGAGAAATACACATAACTGCACAAAGTTGATTCACTGCACTGATTCAATAATATTTACTCACCCTCTTTATAGTCATTGGTAATAGTATAAATAAAGATTTAAAAAGCTATTCATGGCAAGAATCCTAGAATTAAAGCTAGCTATTACAGAGTATCAACAAGGAATTAATTGTCTGTTACAATCGTGATTTGAGACTAAGAATCTGGTTCCTCTTTATTTTGCTTGATTTGAGGATGTTTCCTTTATACGCCCCCGCAAGATTGAGCTGCCATCTGCCAAGCCAATCTTGGTCCTCAGATTTTCAGTTCTTTGGTGTGCAAGAGTTTGGTGAGGAGATCAGCTAGCTGGTCTTGTGTGTTAACATGGTGAACACTGAGAATTCCCCGCTGAACCAGATCTCGAACAAAATGAAGATCTATCTGAATATGTTTCATTTGAGAGTGTTGTACTGGATTAAAATTGAGTTGTGTTTCCCCCAACTAGCTTGGGTTGTCCTCTTAGTGGGAGGCCATTTCTTTGAATAAGGAGAGAAGCCAAGATGTTTCAAAGGCGGCATTTGCAAGAGCTCGATACTCTGCTTCAATAGATGAACATGCTACTTCCCTTTATTTCTTTGAACTCCATGAGATGGGATTGACACCAAGAAAACTTATATAGGCTGAAGTTGAGGTCCGATCATCATAGTTGCTAGCCCAATCCGCATCGGAGTATGTAGTTAGTTCAAAGCTGGATTTTTTTGTAATATGAATGCCATGGAAAATGGTCTGTTTCAGATAGTGAAGAAGTCACTTTGCAACTGTCCAATGTGTCACAGTTGGTTTGTGCATAAATTGTGAAATTTTATTCACGGAGAAGGAGATATCTGGGCGGGTTAAGGATAGGTGTTGCAGGGCACCAATGACACTTCTGAACTCGGTACTGTCAGTAGAGGCTGTTCCATCAATTAATTTGAGAGGTGTGCTGATTGATAGTGGAGTTGAGACATCTTTATCTCCATCCATGTTGGTTTTGGACAATAGGTCTCGAATGTACTTATGTTGAGACAAAAAAAAGTCCAGATTGGGTTGAAATAACTTCCATGCCCAAGAAGAAATGGAGCTGTCCCATGTCCTTTAAAGAGAACCGATTACCAAGTTGTGCAATGATTTTAGCGGCAAAATGTGTATCATTACCAGTGATTACCAAATCATCCACATAAACTAGTAAATAGCATATAGTGGAATTCTGACTATAGATAAAAAGCGATGATTCCGATTTGGAGCTATGAAAACCAAGGCCCATGATTGCTAATTTGAGAGCTGAATACCAGGCTCTTGGAGCCTGTTTGAGGCCATAGATAGCCTTCCTTAACCTGCACACATGATTCGGTTTTGTAACATCTTTAAATCCTAGTGGTTGTACCATGTAAGCAGTCTCAATTAACTGGCCATGTAAAAAGGCATTGTTTACATCTAATTGTCTCAAGGACCATCCTTGCATTACAGCCACTGTCAAAACAGTTATAATAGTGACAGGTTTTACCACTGGGCTAAATGTTTCTTTGTAGTCTAGCCCTTCACTTTGATTAAACCCTTTTGCAACAAGCCTCGCTTTTAAGCGATCAACCGTCCCATTTGATTTTCGTTTGACACGAAATACCCATCTACACCCCACTAGTTTGTAGTTTGGGGGTGGGAAAACAAGTTCTCATGCCGCATAAGGGCAGTAAGTTCATTTGACATAGCTTGTCTCCAGTGAGATTCACAAAGTGCTTGTCCCACATAGGTAGGTTCAATGGTTGGTGGAAAATGGTGCTTTGTCACGGAATTGAACTGCTTGGGTTTGTGAATATTGTTCATGGACCGAGTTGTCATTGTGTGGGTTCGGTGGTGGGTGTCGATATTTGAGGCCAAGTGAGAGTCATCATGCATGGTTGTGGGTTGAGTGGCTTGAGTGGTGTGTGAATCGGAGTGAGAAAGTACATGCTCATCTGATTGAGAAGAATTAGGGCAAACAGGGGAAAAATGCACATCACGAAAATTGGAAGAAGGAGAAAAGTATTGGTTACCTAAAGGTGATGCAAAAACGGCGTCGCCTCCCGTTGTCACTGGCGGTGGTTCCAGCAGAAACGGTACTGTGATGGGCAGCCTCATTGTCACAATCGAAGGATATGGTGAGGAGAGCTCTATTTCAGCCGAAGGAAATGAAGAATGGATTTGACTTTCATCAAACATGACATGTCGAGAAAGGT
>QGSO01000223.1:1758859-1771359 GCA_011037825.1 Carya cathayensis
AAAACTCCTCACTAGTAGCATCAATCATGCTCCTATCAATGGGTAGAAGGCCCTCATAGAAATACTGGTTAAGTAGCTGCTCACTAATTTGATGAAGGAGGTAGCTTGCACATAATTTCTTGAAATATTCCTAGTATTCGTGTAGGGACTCTCCGTTGTGCTGCCTTACGCCACAAATTTCTTTTCGAATGTTGGCCACCCTTGAAGCTGGAAAATATTTCTCCAAAAACAACCTCTTCATCTTGTTCCATGTGGTAATACTCTCGGACAGTAGATAATAGAGCTAATCCTTAGCCAAATCTTTCAAAGAAAACGGAAATGCTCTTTATTTTATTTTGCTCTTCAGTCACCCCCGTGTGTTTCAAACTCGTACATATTACATAAAGTTCCTTTAAATGCTTGTGAAGATCTTCACCTCCAAGGCCATGAAAAGTGGGCAAGAGATGTATTAGTCTAGATTTTAATTCAAAAGTAGTAGTAGCATGTAAAATAGGGAACGTTATGCATAAAGATTGTGGATTCAAATAAGAGGCAACAAGCTCTTTCAAATTAGTTTGGTTTCCAGCCATGACTTCCTCCCCTTCTAAATTAGAATTGCTAGCAAATAGGGAATCAAAAGTGAGATCGTTTTCATCATAATTTCTCTGAGCTTGCCTCCTTAACCTGCGCAAATTTCTCTCTATTTCTGGATCACACTAAAAATCACCTTGATTAGAAAATCGAGTTACAATCATGAACAATCAAGGGAGCTCTAATAAACCATTAAAAACAAATCAGGAAAAGTCTAGAGTAATGAAAATAAATAAAAATAACTATCGGAATTAATGAATTTTTTTTTTGAAATTTTCAAGAACGAGATAAGGATCACAAGAAGCACAAAAATCAACTAGAATCACTCCCTGGCAATGCCGCCAAAATTTGGTGTGAACTACGGTCATATATACCATTAAGTATGTTATTTCATTCTCTAAGTAGAATTCTAGATTGAATCTATAGAATTTTTTAAATTTTTTATTCAAACTTTAAGACTTAAAAATCCTATCTTGAAACTATCGGAATATAATTTTCTTCCTTTTAAAGGAAATGGATAGCATCGTTTTAATATAAAATAATGAATATTTTGATCATTTCCCACTTATTTGATAAGTGAAATAATTATTATATTTTTATATAAAATAGATACTATCCAATTTCGTTAGAAACCGAGATGATATGTTTTAATCTAAAAACGTTAGACCCATTTTTATGTTTACAAAAGAAGGTTCAAATCATCACATGGCCATGGACCTTTCGATGCCTGGATTTCAATAAGCCCTTGGGCCCTTTTATACGACGAGCTTGGCGTAGGAGAAGCGAAAGTGGCTGCCTATATATAATGGCGGTTAAGTAAGCAAGAGGCCTTTCCACTTGAGTTCTTACAATAGCTAATGTGAGAACTTTCCTGTCCATATAAAATATTGTAGGCCTCATTTATTTAGAGATAGAAGATCTATTTAACACACAATTTTTTAACACACGCATCATATATAGAAGATCTAATGTGAGAACTTTCCACTTGAGTTCTTACAATAGCTATATATTAACATCCTCTATTTATCACTTCCACCTGAGTGGATCTTCTGGACTTGCAAGATCAATAATCTTTAGACAACATCCCTGATGAGTCCATTATTGACTACAGCAAGTCGGATGAGTTTGAGTGATTCCTCTATATCGTTACAGAGCTCGTGAGGATCAGGAATCACACTTGGGTCAACAGTCAAAGAAATCGTCATCTTGTTCACATAACTTTGATAATGGACAACCAATGACTGCAATAGAAACATGAGAAAAACATAAAACAAAGCATTAGAATTTGTAAGCCACGGGGTTGGACTTCATAGACTTTTGCTTCAATTAATCATGTGCGCTCAAGATATTGACTTTCTGCATTATATATTCATGCTACGTTTAGGTAGTGAGGTGTGATCTCATATGATCTATATAAATAATAGTAAAAAGTTATTAAAAAATAATAATAATATATTAAACGCTACTAGTGAATATATAGCAGTAAAAAATAGTGAAAACTAAATAAAAAATAATGATAAAAAATTAAATAGTAATTAAATGATCTCATGTCACTCTACAGTATATCCAAACATATTCTCAAATAATGATTGGATAACTTACTTGTGGGGGCCCATAAACAGAAGGAGCAAGGTAAGCCATTGGATGACCATAAAAGCTAATTTCTTCTTGCGGACCAACCACTCCAGAAATAGCCATTGTTATATTGGAGAGTGCTCGGCGTAATATAGCAGCAGCAACCTGTTATATATCCATGATGTATACATAATTTATGACATCATTCAGCAGCTTGTTATGTAGCTCGATCTCTGATGATAATTTTTTTTTCTTCAATATACTCATTTTTTTTAATAATAATAAAAAAAAGTGCATGTCTACGCAAAGCTTCCACATGCAGTCTATTTATAAAAAAGTGAACCACATCACGAAAATGTATTAAAAAAATTACTAAACAAGACCTACATTTTAACAAAGTGCATGTCTATGCAAAGCTTCCACAGTTATGTAGGTAAGTGATGATATAATATATAACTTAATTCCTTATATATATGGGATTAATGCTTCACTTTTTTTTAGTCCAAACTATGAATTTGAATATGATTAATTCCTGGGTAATAATTTATTTGACAATAACTAGCTTGAGTTATAAAAATAAAGTGTTAGGTCTAAGGAGATCGATTGTATGTACGTACGTACCTTGTTTCCAAATATTCTGAACGCTAACCCAATACACATACTTGTGAATATAGGTTCAAGTGAGAGCTTTTTTCTATCAATGGTGGCCTTTGCTTTCCGAACATAATCCAATGGGTCGTCTTGCAAAGCAATGGTGAATGGGAGGAAAATATATCCGATCAAATTGCCCCACCTAGTTTTCAACCCCTTAGCCATCATATCAGCCATATCCTGTTTAAATTCTGTTAGGAGTATGCAGATTATTTGATGCTTAATCATTTAGATTTAGTACTATTTTTGGGAGTTTGGATTTATTGTTTTCAGATTTAGTAAAAATGGTGATGGTCGATTACGAGCACAGAGTGAATGTAAAGAAAAATAAAGCAAGGAAGTTGAAAACAGAGGCAAAGGAAGAGAATAAATATTTCTGCATAAAAATTACTTGCTTCTCTATGTTGTACAGTAATGAATTTATAAAAAGAATTGGCTAAGATATGTAATGAAAAAGTACTGAAATATCCCTAAACAAATATACGAATAACAAATTATTTGCTGGAAGTTTGTTGGAAATTCTGTAGCATATTCCTTGAGCCGTTTGGAAATGTAGCAGTTGATATGTCATTCAGTAATATCCCCCTGCATGATAGAGAATTGTGAGGATGAAAGGGCCTTTGTGAATACATCCGCAAGCTGAGAAGAACAGCAAATGGAGCAAGTCCACCAAAAACCAGCTTGTATTTTGTTGCGGATGGGGTGACAATCCAACTCTATATGTTTGGTGTGCTTGTGAAAAACCAAATTCTTGGCAATGAGAAGCGCAACTTGATTGTCATAGTAGAAATTTATTGGAAGAGGAATGGGAAGGTGCAAATCTTGAAGTATATAAGATAACCACTGTAATTCACATGACGTTATCGCCATGGCCCTATACTCAGCCTCAACATTTTTAATATACTGTAAAACTTGATGGGCAGCATGAAGATGAGTCGTAGTAGGTGCTGCCAAAAATTGGCTCACGTGCTGGACTGAATAGCAAAGTTTGGGCCGCGTGATAGTGAGGTAGAGGCGTCTACCAACTAAGCGCCAATATGGTAGTGGATCTGAGAGGGGAACGTCATCATCTTTGCGAAGCTTGAGGTTTTGGTCCATTGGTAACTTGAGGGGTCGAGAACCAATTGAGCCAGCATCGGCTAAAATGTCGAGTGCATATTTAAGCTGGCAAATGGAAATTCCTTTAGAAGAGCGGGTGATCACAATGCTAAGGAAGTAACAGAGATTGCCAAGAGACTTAATTCTGAAATGATGATTTGGAAATTCTTGAAGAACTTCAATAGACTCCATGTGAGAGCTGGCGACGATAATATCGTCGACATAGATAAGGAGGGCAGTGAATGATCCATTTTTGAGTTGAGTAAAGAGGTTGTAGTCAGCTTTAGACTGCAGAAAACCAAAAACAAGCAAAGGAGTAGAAAATTTTTCGTACCATTGTCTCGAGGCTTGTTTCAAGCCGTAGAGATTTTTGTTGAGGCAACAAACTTGGGATGAAATCCCTTTTGAAAAATTAGGGGAATTGCACATGAAGATTTCTTCATCCAAATCTCCGAAAGGTGTTTTGAACGTCGAATTGCTTGAGGAACTAACCTAGAATTGATGCAGCATCTAACAAAGTTTGGACAGCGGCTAATTTTGCCACGGGTGAGAAGGTTTCAAGGTAGTCGAGCCCCTCTTCTAGCGTAAAACCTTTGGCGACTAAGAGTGCCTTGTAGTACTTGATGCTGCCATTAGAGTGGTATTTGATCTTAAATATCCACTTGCAGCCAATAGTTCGCTTCCCAGGGGGCAAGTCAACAAGAGACCAAGTGTTGTTGAGTTCCAGAGCATCTATTTCAGATCGCATAGCCTCACACTAGTTAGGATTTTTAATAGCTTTACGATATGAAGAAGGTTCAATAGGAGATGAAATGGCAGATGCAAAAGAAAAATAAGAAGGAGATAATTTGTGAAAAGAAAGAGTGGCAGATAGAGGAAAAGCTTTACCAAGTGGACAGGCTGCTACCACGAACAATGATGAAGAAGGATCATTAGGAGCATGGGCCACCTGCAAATGAGAAGAATCCATTGTTTGTAAAGGAGGTGGGTTGAGTAAGGAACGGCAGATGTAGCTATTGAGGTGGGCAGGAGTAGTGTGTGTTTGTGTGGAAGGTCGAAGTGGCTGTGGTGAAGGTGCTGTTGGAAAAACTTGAGGTGCAGAGGTTGCTGGGATTTGTTCGGCATGGAGAGTTCCTTGAGCTGTAGGAATGGTGCAGGTGGAATCGAGATTAGGTAAGGAGAAATTGGGAGATAGTGTTGGTTTTGAGGGTGTGTCTGGTTGGGGAAGAAGGGAGGGAGTGTGAAATGGGAAGGGTGTTTTGTGAAAAAGAACATCCCGGGATATAAAAATTTGATGAGTGTGGAGGTCAAGTAACTTGTAGCCTTTGACGTCAAAAGGGTAGCCGAGACAAGCACAATGTCAACTACGATGATCAAACTTGTGTTGATGTTGGGAAACAGTTCATCGAAATGCGAGGCAAGCAAAAACACATAAATGTGAGTAAGAAGGTGGTTTATGAAAAAGTAATTCATAGGGTGTTTTATTCTTGAGAAGGGGAGTGAGAATTCGGTTGATCGAATATGTGGTGGTAAGGACACTGTCGGACCAGAAATGTAGAGGGATTCGAGATTGAAATCGAAGAGCTCGAGCAACTTGAAGAAGGTGTCAGTGCTTGCGCTAGACTATGCCATTTTGTTGGGGTGTTTTGACACAAGATTTTTGGTGGATAATGCTTTGGTCGTAATAGAAATCAGCCATGAAAATTTTGGGTCCATTGGCACTACACATAATTTTTACACGAGTGCCAAATTGATTTTCGACTAAGTGGCAAAAAGTATTGAGGCATGAGTGAGCATCTGATTTTTTTTTCAATAAATAGACCCAAGTGCAAAAATGAATAGTCATCAACAATGGTGAGAAAAAATCTACTACCATCAATGGCAATAATGGAATGGGGTCCCCACAAATCACAATGTATAATGTCGAAACAAGAAGTAGTAGTATGAGTGCTGGAAGTAAAAGGTGAACGAGAATGTTTCGCGAGAGGACACACGAAACATGGTAAAGTATGCTTTGTATTCATTTGTTTGAGTACATGAGGATCAGAAATTAATTACATACGATCATGTGATGGATGACCTAAGCGATAGTGCCATAAGTCATGAACACTATCGGTAGATTGTATAGAAGCTTAAATATAGTTTTGTTAAGGAAAATTTTGGGATAAAGTGTTGGTTAAGGCTTAAGGAGAAACTAGATCGCGAAGGAGGTGATATAGCCCATGTTCCATGCTACCCTTCCCAATCGTTGTCTAGGGAGAAAGGCCCAATATAAAACATGAAGTAGAAAGGAATATGAGACAACAATTTAAGTCATGTGCAAGTTTACAGGCAGAAAACAAATTAAAACTCAAGGATGGTACACATAGAACGTTATGGAGGAGAATGTTGGTTGTCACCTGCACGGTACCAACGTGGGTGACAACAACGATTTCTCCATTGGGAAGTTTGGTAGTTTGTGAAATAGTGGCAGTGATTGTGGTGGAAAGAGAGGTGTTGCAAATCATATGATCCATGGCACCCGTGTCAATAATCAATGGAATAGATAAAGGAGAAGATGAGGAGAAACAAAGGGAAATACCAGCAATGGAAGAAGAGTGAGGATGGGAAGGTATAACCGTCTAAACTTGGTTGGCGGATGGTGAAGAATCCTTGTTGTGCAGTAAAGCTATGAGGTCTTGATATTGCTCTTTTCTCAATGTCATACTTGGTTTAGAGTTAACATTAACAGAGGAGCCAAAAGAGGTTGCATTTGCTCTTGATTTGGGAAGCTTGTGGCCAGGATGGTACCCATGAAGCTTGTAGCATTGTTCAATGGTATGACCAATCATCTCACTGTGGGTGCAAAGAGGAGCTACAACATTGCCTGATTTAGGAAAATTTGCAAATGTCTGACCCGTGATTTTGCAATGTGTACAATATGGTTTGTCTCTTTTGCTTTGATTTGGGGAAGGTGTGAAAAATATTTTTCGACCAGCAAGAGCAATGGAATCAGTGAGTGGGGTTGAGGTTATAAACAAGCGTTGGCATTCTTGTTGTTGGAAGTAAGAAAAAACTTTGTTAACTGGTGGAAACGGATCGATTAAGATGATTTGGTCGCGGACATTGCTAAAAGAGTCACAAAGACACATTAGGAATTGGATGATGGAGTCGCGCTGGTTTACCGTAATATGTGTTTACGGAATCGTCATCTTGGGTAAGAGTTGCCAGCGTCTTCTTGAGTTCGTAAATGCGTGGGCCATTTTGGGGTCAAAAACGTTCCTGTAACTCAGTCCAGATATCATAGGCATCATCAACAAATGCAACCGAGGATCGAAGAGGCAGGCTAATGGAATTTTGCAGCCAAGATACAACCATGTTGTTGCATCTCCCCCAGAGCTCAAAAAGAGGGTCATCAAGTTTCGATGGTTTGGTGAGGGTTTCATTTAGGAACCCGAGTTTGTTCTTGGCTCGAAGGGTACGATGGATTGATCGAGAGCATGTAGAAAAATTGTTGGCAATGAGGAATTCTGTGACGAGCATAGTACCAGGATTGTCTGAGGTTTCGAGTCTACAAGGGTTGGTTGGGTCTGCAACGTTGGTATATTTGGTGGCAATGGAAGGATCAATGGTGGCCACATCCACCACTTTGATACCATGTTGGATTTAGTAAAAATGGTGATCGTCGATTACGAGCACAGCATGAATGGAAAGAAAAACAAAGCAAGGAAGTCAAAAACAGAGGCAAAGGAAGAGAATAAATTCTGCATAAAAATTACTTGCTTCTCTATGCTGTACAGTAATGAATTTATAGAAAGAATCGGCTAAGCTATGTAATGAAAAAGTACTGAAATATCCCTAAACGAATATATGAATAACAAATTATTTGTTGGAAGTTTGTTAGGAATTCTGTTGCATATTCCTTGAGCCATTTGGCAACGTAGCAGCTGCTATATCATTTGGTAATAATTGCAGCAATAAGACATATTGGGATGATGGTATGTTTTTCTAACTATGATAGAAAGATAATTTACCTGTATTCCTGCCGACTTTCTGAGATTGACGAGAATGACTGTCCTAAGGCGAATACCTTTGGGGATATTGCTATTGTTTTGCTTCACTCGCCCATCTAATTTCTTCTCCTCACCTGTACATGATGAGTGAACTATATATGCATTAGCTAGGGATAAGGTTATTAAAGCATTAATGCTGGCCGGTGTCAGTAGCTTATACATATACAGAGTGAAAAATAGTCTTAATCATCATTGTGAGTATCATAGTCTTAATCATCATTGCTGATCCAGAATTAATGATTATTGACAACTTATCAATCAAGCATTTAATACCATATTAGAAGAGGATGAGTAATAGGATGATGAACATCATTACCAGTAAGTTTTTATTTTCCTAGCAGATAAGATCGAGCTACTTCCTTTGGGATTCACTGCAACAACTAAACATGATATAGATGCATGCATATATAATTGCTTAAGCAGAAGTGCAAATTGGGACTTTTGACTTTAAAAATGCCTTGATCAGCTTGAATGAGGTTAAACAATACACTAATATATCACAAAATGATTGTCTATGGAATTGTTGGAAACTTACTATATCTACGATTCAAATATCTCGATAGGCCAGCTTGAGTTATTCCAGTAATAACATCGTTTACGGTCTGTAAAATTTATCCACATCAAAATTATGAAAAAAACGCATTATTTATTAGGTAGGTTCGTATAAAATTGAACAGAGAATGACAATTTTTATAAAATTAAATTTATTTTTAATTAATTTACATGATTACATTAGTTGATTGAATTTATTTCTTTTAGATAGATTATGTAAAATGGTCATGTTTTGTGATTTTTGATCTAGATTAAAAGAGAAAAAAAAAAAAGGTTAAATGGGTAATAAAGCAGTAATAAAAGAGATGTAATGATATCATTATCCGAACTGACAACTGTATATACTACTACTTAACAACTTCTTACAACTTATTAATAGTTTTTAAAATTTTCTGATTGTTATTTTATTTAAATGTGCTTGATTTTTTTTATATACTAATAAAATAATTAATATAGTTTGGTTGTCATTATATCATTGCTCTTGACAACTTTATTAAAAAGTTTTCCGGGTCCCACACCATTCAAAGAAGTTGGAAATTGAAATGCATCCAAATCAAAGTATAATTATTGGCATATATGTAATTGTGTCCAACTTCATAGACCCTTAGTTTGCAAGCTTGAATGAAAAAGAGAAATCATGTCTAAGTCCGTAAAGAAATATTTTAGAAGTAAATAAATCAACTAATTAATAATTAAGACATACATGCATAAAATGGGCTCATGTTGTACGTGAACCAACGTACGTACGTACATACCATGTTCATTGAATTCTTCACGAGCTTTATGTCGTCCAAGCTCACTGTCCTATGCACGAAATGTTTTACGTTCAGCTCAACCCCAGGTGCACCTTTGATCGGAGTTTTCATGTCTTTCAGAAATAAAGTGGTCGCCACAAACAGCAAGACATCCACCATAGTATTCCAAATCAACCTTAAAAACAGCCAAATTGCTAAAAAGAACCACCAAAATCCATCCCGCGAGTTAAACGTTGAACCTGCTCGTTTTTTCACTGGAACACTAGGCAATGCTTCTGGGTCAGAGGTTTTCCGTGTACAGGCTAGGAGAAGGGATATGAGGGATGCACCATCGCCCATGGAGTGGTGAATCCTAAAGACGCCAACAGCCTCTGCATCTGAGGTTTTGATGTTGAGAAGGTGGAGTTCCCATAATGGTTTGGAGAGGTCTAAGGGAGTTCTTGTGACATTTGACACGTAGTCTTCAACAAATCTGTCTGGAAAATCTATGTTGGGATCCAATTCGGGAACAATAATATGATCCTCCAGATTTACTTTCGTCTGAGTCCATTTTTTATTTTTGCAGTACTTGTTGCCATCAACGACCTTCAATTATATATTTGTTTCATGAAATAGCAAAAAACAAATTATTAAATACGTTAATAATATTGAATTGTACAAGCTCTGGCTGGCTTATAAAAAGCAGAGAAGAAATTGTACAAATTATTTTTGCAGTTCTTAAGAATATTGAATAATCAAATGGCTTTTACGATTTTATACGCTTGAAAAGGGGCATGTTTTGAAGTGTAGGTGGTCATGCCAATTAACCGCGTGGTTGGCTGTGATGAGATTACCCAAAATGCCACTTCGCTGGCCTCATGGTTTACTTTATGGCATTGATCGAGTAAACCATAGTTTTCGTCCAAGCTGCAGATCAGAAACCCCATGCATACAGCAATTTAAGAAGCAGAGAAGAAATTTATAGGTACGATACATTTCTTACCATCTTGCTGGAGAATCTAGGATGCTTGACCAAAGTTTGCTCCAAACCAGCCTTAACAACGTCAGTATTGATTCTTGTCTTGCACCCCACGATGGCAATGATATAAACGTTAAAGCGTGGCGCTTGGAAGAACCGAGCTGCTGGACTCAGTGGCTCCTCATCATGATGACTGCTTCTTGATGCCTTCACATTATCACCCGTCATCATCTTGCTTCTCCAATTCCCTCTTCTTTGTGGATGATTTTGTTTAATTTTGTGTCACAAAGCTTTTTTAAAACTGTTTGCAGTCTTGATCTCCTGCTGGGACTTCATGAGTACGTACTATATATATATATTATTGTGGGCTTGTATTAATTCCTTTAAATGGGATTAGATTGTGATCAGTTTGTTCCAAGTATTACGTACGGCTCCTTTGTCGAAGGGTAATAAATGGCTAACTGCTTGCTTTTTTTTGGAATTAAAGAAATGTTTGTGACAACCATCAAATTTGGAATCTTCAATATACCCTCAAGCTCTTGTAAATATGAGGGTTTTAAGTAAACGAGAGAGGAGTACGTAAAGTTACTCCTCTAACATTATACCTTATACGTACCCTATACCTTATCTTCTCCAACTCTTAAGATGGAGCTTGAGCTAGAGATTTTTATTTATTTTTTATTCGAGTTTGATTTGATAAGTTAAATTTTAAACTCGAGCTCGACTTGAATTGTTTATTTTTTATTTTTGAATAAGATTTAATTACTAGATTAGATAAATAAAAAATAAAAAGTCTAATATTGAATTTGTACAACTAACAAGTAGAATCTCTATTGAAGTATTCGATTTTAAAAATTTACATATAATTAATATCTAACTAGTTGATATTTATCCATAATAACAAAATATTATATGCCAACAAAAATTATTAATACATACACATAATATGATAGAATATATCTATTTTATTTATAGTTTCTACGTACTAGTATATGAAATTATTAAATCTTATCGGCTGATTATTGTACAAATGATAAAATATAGCTACAAAGTATATTCAAAATATAAAGATAAGTAATTAGGTTATATATTATATATTTAATTATAAAAGTGTTATAATACTTATATATGTATATATACATAGTTTTATGTATATATATCTATCAATATATGAATGAGCTTTAATCAAGTTAAGCTAACGAGTCGACTCGGATATATATGAGCGAATCTTAATGAGCCTTAGTCGAGTTGAGTCGAATTTGATAGGGTATATATCATTTACTAATCGAAAGGTAATTGACTTCTACGAGTGAGCCTTTTTCCACACTTTTATGTACGTAAAAAATAGTGGCATTAATTTTGTCAATCAACCAGAGAAAATTAAATACTGGTGAAATCCAATTCTTTGGTTCCAATGCCTTATTATTTTTTTTTTCTTTTTTCTTTCAATTACATGTGCTAGATTAGTTGTAACACGATGTTTTGTTGGGATTCCGGCCACCACCTCTATTTGTATTGTTTTTGTTTTTAGTTTAATGAAAGCTTATTCATAAAAAAATAAAAATGTGTATCTGTCAATGTTGTGAGCCCTTCAACTCTCTTTCAAAATATTTAAGATATGCCTAGCTAGTTATAAATTCCCTCAAAAGATTTAACACGCTTAAGGATCGTGGAAACCATAGTTGGAGTACTTCCAACTTCCAGCCCCCAACTACTAAGGTTGTTATCTTTTGAAAAAATGCTTTTAACGAAAAAGACATGTATGATATAGCTACTCAGTTGGCCAGGTATTCCTTACGAGAATTTAAAGGCTCTTGATCACAAAACTACTAGCCTAGTTGGACAATTTGGGATCCTTTTTTTTTCAATAATTGATAGAATCTGTCAATTATAAATATGACATTTATAAAATCTTTTTTTAAATAGTCTAGCACTTCTCTTTTTTCGTTATATATATATATATATTTTTTTATGCCACTTTCTGCGACTGAGTCCCCCCATCTTTGGATCTGTTTGGTGTCTGTTTGGTGTCTCAAGTAATTTTGTTTATGTATATCCATTGATTTACTTAGGAGGCCAGGAGTACATGCATATTTCAAATGTGAAGAAAATGTCTACCTGTAACCCCAATTTTGGGAGACCCCAAAACCTGGCATTTCCTAGGCCTCCACGTTGGCAAAACACAGAATAACACCAACTGCCTAAAATTGACAATGTTGTGGCCCCTTCAATTCTCTTTCACAACATTTATGATATGCCTAGTACCCAACAACTTATAATAAGCAGAAA
>QGSO01000223.1:1776359-1801359 GCA_011037825.1 Carya cathayensis
TACAAAAAGAGAACGACGACTTAAGACTGAAGAACGCCAATTCCCATAATGTTGATGTGCCCACTCACAGTTAGCAAGGTGAGGAAGAGGCATATTGCAATGTCGAAACAGATACTAAACAAATAGGGAAAGAAAGAATGCATGACGAGTTGAAGGAGTTGGCGGGAAATTATGAAGAGATGGCAAAAAAGATGGGCGGTTCTTCCTCGGTGGAAAGTCTACGGCACCAAACAGATCTACCATATAGTACACGTATTATGGTTGTGCTGCTCCCACCAAAATTTAAAGTTCCCCAAACAAATATGTATGATGGGTCCAAGGACCTGGTAGATCATCTCAAAAACTTTAAAGCTCATATCACGCTCCATGGTTTCCCAGGGGAGATTGCGTGCCGGGTTTTCCCTTTGACCCTCAAAGGGACCACTAGGGGGTGGTTCGAGACCCTTAAACCGAAGTCAATAGACAGTTTTGAAGAATTGGCGAAACAATTCTTAACCCAGTTGTGACGCCCCCAAATTCCGCTTGGGATAAAAAGGACATTTGAAGTGTCGGGACATGCAACACATGGTTACCTGCCCCCGTTCATGACATATAAGATGCAAAGTTCCTAACATGCATCTAGCATTATGCAATATTCGCAGCGGATAATTTTTTTTTCTTGAGCAATACTATGCACCAAATTTATAATATCCCAAATAGTTAAATCATAACCAAGCATACTTAATAAAATAAACATCCACGATTTCAGTACGAGTCTTAGGAGATTATAACCTCAAAAACATGGGAGACCAGACTCCATATTTACACTACCAAAATACACTATTGAGGAAGTTCGTCGAGTAACTCATGTAACTCGACTAACGAGGCCAGAATACTGTCCAAAACTAACTATGGAAGCTGTAAGCTCCGTGTCGTGTCTGCGGCGTCTAGTCAACCTCCTTCAGTCTATCAATGTCTACTCCCTGCTCTGATCCTGACACATCGCCTACCATTTGGGGGGAATGGTAGTTGGGACTACCACGGTGAGATTTGATTATAAATTTCAGTAAGTTAACAGGAAACTCCCATACAGGTTAAAGATGAATGCATGGTAGTAAAAGCATAAATTCATAAATAAAGTCGTAAATAAGCATAGCATAACTTGACATATAGCATGACATAACCTGAACTGAACTTGACTTAACATGACATGAACTTGAGCTTAAAACATAACATGGACTAGCAGCATAACATGAACGTGAGACTTGAAACATAACATGGACTTGAAACATAGCATGAACGTGAACATGCATAACATAAATATGAACTTGAACTTAACATAAACCTGAGCATAATATGACATAAACGTGAACTTGAGATATAATGTGAACGTGAACATAACATAACATGAACGTGAACTTGAAAATAACATGTACGTGAACATAACATGACAGAAACATGAACTTGAAACATAACATGAATATGAACATAACATAACATGAACGTGAGCTTGAACATATCATAAATATAAACATAACATGATATGAACATGAACTTGAAACTTAACGTGAACATAAACATAACTTGTACGTTAGCATAACATAACATAACATGAACTTGATCTGAAACTTGTCTTAACGTGGACTTGATCTGAAACTTATTCTTATCTCATGGGGTCACCATGATTATTATTCTTAACTTCTTGACATGAACTTGGAATCTTATTCAATTGACTTGATTAATAACGTGACCATATGGGTGCTACACGGGTCCCTTAGAGCCGTGTGTCCCTGCCGATTACCGCATCACAACACAGGTATCTACACCAGCTGTGAATGCGTTAATATGTACTCCACAGTTGTTGTGGCCCCACGTATTCTACGTGTCACAATTGCTGTGTCTCACGTAGTGTATGCTCCACATATGTTGTGGCCCCATGAATACACGTAAAATAAAATATGGCACCATTGGCGTTAGCGTCTGGCGCGCTCTAGTGACCAGCTAATTAGGACCCATTCGCAACCTGTTGACTATACTTCATCAATTCAGGGAATTTCACACCTATTTAGACACTCCAGGGTGAACAAAGGAGTTCCACTAGGATATTACCCCATCTTATCACTTAGGGTCGTGATTGACATGAATAACTTAACTTGAACGTGATGTGAAACTTGATCTAATATAAATTTAATTACTAACAACTAGAAACATGAAAACAAGCTAACTTAGGGTAAAATTACCATTTTACCCTCTACATGTGGGAAAATAACCATTTTACCCCTAACTTAAGGATTTCACATCTTAACTCTAAAAATTTCATAAATTTACATTCCTCATGTAAATTTTGTCCTAAACTCAAATATTGACTCAGAAAGATTTAAAACAAATCACAACTATGGAAAACACACTATGGCCGAAACATCCATAGGCTATTTCTCTTGATTTTTGTTGCAATTCCTTCCAACTTCAAAACTCATGCTTAAACCAAAATTTTGCAACAGACATCTTCCAATCCTAAGTTTAAAACCATACTTAAAATATCCATTTAGAAAAAGCTAATAATCAACACCAAACTTTTTGTAAAAAGATCCAAACAATTAATCACAAGCTTTGACCCTAAATCAAAACATCTCCAAGAATTCCAAAAGTCAAATCTTACTTCTAACATATTCATAACATCATTCTAACATCAACCATGCATGAAATCATCAAACTAAAGTCACCAAAATCACAAAATGACACTTGGAGTTTTTGGTTTTACACTTAGCCCAAAAACAAAAACTTTTTCCTCAACTAGCTTTGATAAATCTCTTGATCAATGGCTTAAGTAGGTGAGATCTTCGAAATAAAGCATCGCATGGTTTAAAAATGTGTCTTAAATAGGATCCAACCATCAAACTTGAAATCACATGGCTAAAAATTAATAAAACATAAATCTAACCCAAACACATCAAATCTTAGGCCTAATCGGAATCCTCTTGCATAGAAAAATCATATCTTTGAACCTAATACTAAATATCTTCAAAATAATATCCTAACATGAAAATAAGAGACTTAATATCATCATATAAAAATATCAAAGCCTTTAGAGTAAGATCAAACCTCGAAATATTCAAACTTTCTCCAAATAAAAACTGTTTTGCCACTTCCAGTTTTCAAGTTTCTAGATCTTATCAAATCTATCATCAAAATCTTTAGTCATGCAACAAAACCTCAATGAACACTCTTAAACACATGCTAAAACACTCCATAAAATTTTCGGACCAAGATATGTCCATTAGCTTGGTCAAAAACTCAAAAACATAACATACTCTCCAGATTCACGCCCAGAATGACCTTTCCATGGTTAAAAATACTTTTGACCAACCAAATGACCATGTAATGATACGAATAATATATCTATGGAAACTAGACTCAAATAGAAACAACTTTTATGAAGGAGTAATTGTGTGAAAATACTTAAAAAGGGTCTGAAAGCTCCATGTAAAAAGACCCCGAAATCTGCTTGAGAGAGCTCTTTTGGGTTTCTCTCTAAGAACGGGGTGAAGAAGTGATGAAAGGGAAGTAAGTGCGACTCAAGACTTCTGTAGGGGGAAGATATGGACCTGAATGACCATTTAATGGAGGTAGATATGTGATATAAAGTGGAGAATAGAGAGGGGAAAGGACAGCCTGCACAAGCTGTGAGTTATGGAGGTTGATGGGGTGGGTTTCTCCATCTCATCAAGACACTATTGGGTGCAGCCAAGGGCAATGAATGGTCAGCCATGTGGGGGAGGAAACTTTTCCAAGAAGCCTTACCAAGGTGGCCAAATTCGTGAGCCTTGATGAGCCTCAACCAAGTGGGCTTTAATTTGGGGTTTAAAGGGGGTTTGGTTAGGGTTTGAGATGCTATCAAGCCCAAATCTAATTTTTCTTGGCCCAAAAAAATTTCCAAGGTTTAAAAGGTTGGATAAAGATGTCATAACAAGAATTTGAGAAATTAATAGCATGTGGAAGTGATTTAATCAAGTGATTAAACACAATGCTAGAAATTGGATTAGAAAGGGTTTAAAAGCCAACTTTAGGGTTTGGGGAAACCGTTTAGGGTTTCGGTTTCAACCAAGTTTTTGGGGTTTCAATTGGATTCCAACCATTTAGGGTTTCACTAAGGTTGAAACCCTCTTTGATCTGGCTCAATTTGGTTGATCAGATGAAAAAGGTTTTGCTTAAGTGACATGATCTCACACCTTGATTTCCTTCACAAATCCATCTAATGGTTCCTCTTTGTGCCAAGTGTCTAATACTATGCATTATGTGTGGCTAAGATCTTGCCAAGTGTCCAAATAAAACTTCTCTAACCTAATTTGGACATTCCACACTGTAATTTTGAAAACACTGCACTTAGTACACTTATCGAGGTTACTATTCACTCCAAAAAAATGCACAATAAACTTAGTACTAAAAAATCCTAAATATTCATATTAACTTACAGGGAAAACCATTTACCAAAACTTAACCCCGAAGTGCCCCTATAAATAAATTCACAGTTTCGAACAGTCGTTTCGTCCGAAATTTTGAAAATAGATTATTGGGCCATAAAATCCTAAATATTCAACTGAGTCTAGTGGTGTAGACTATAACATATTCTGACACTTGTAACTATCTCAAACAATTAAAATCGCATTTCTGGCACCGTAGTGAGTGATAACACTGATAATGTTGACAGACTAAAACTTGTGCGATTGATCGATTTGTGAAAACTTATGGGGTTTTCACGAGATTTCTAAA
Source organism: Carya cathayensis (assembly GCA_011037825.1). NCBI lineage: Eukaryota > Viridiplantae > Streptophyta > Magnoliopsida > Fagales > Juglandaceae > Carya > Carya cathayensis. Next base: position 1,781,109 of record QGSO01000223.1, read on the forward strand.
GTCCATAGAAATTCCACCATTGAATTTCTAGCGGGCTGTTACACCAGTTCATGCCTAGTAGGAGACGTCGGTGCCCAGCCGCTTACCTATTAACGGTTAAGCAAAAGGAGGATGAGAATTTGAAGGTCTACTTGGCTTGTTTCAACAAAGAATGCCTAACTACGAATTACCAAGATGAGAAGATCACTCTGGCCGCCCTTTTAGGAGGGGTGTGGCCATGTAGTCCTTTTTTGGCAAAGTTGGCCCAGAAGACTCCTTCCACCCTCAGGGAGTTCATGGACATGGTGGATGATTTTGTCAATGCAGAAGATACTCTACAAGCTTTGGTGGACCCTTGTAAAGAAGATACCAAGATTAAGCAGAGAAACAAGCAGGCTAATAAGAAGGGTAAGCCAAGTAGGCGAGAAAGAGCGAGGGAAAGGCGATCAAATCGCAACCTCAGACTGGTGCACAATAGTCTAAGCATACGAGAAGAGGAGAAAGAAAGGGAAAGTCACCGCCCTATCAAAAAGGGCAGTCAATATTGCCAGTATCATCAGACAAGGTCGCACTGGACTAAGGACTACACGACCATGACAAAAAGGGTCGCTGAGTTAGCAGGAACCGGCAAGTTGGAACGAATGGTCGCAGAGCGGTCGAAACCTAGAAGGCGTCAGGAGACTAAAAAGGAACAAGGCAAAGTTTCAGTCCAGAAAGAAGGCACCACTTTAACGACCGCCAGGACAAGGGCGTGAGGTCGTCCCCAAGGGTGACAGGAATAGGGCGCCCATAGGAGAGATAAAGACTATATCGGGAGGTTTTGCTAGAGGAGGTGTCTCTGCGTCCGGCCGAAAGGCGTATGCACGGAAGGCAAGATATGAAGAGGTATTCATAGCGGATAGGGAGCACAAACAACCAAAGCTTAGCAATGAGGGAATGGTGATATCCTTTGAAGAAGTGGACAGGGAAGGAGTCCTAACCCGCATGACGATGCTCTACTAATTACCCTCGTAATTGCCAATTATACAACCAGGCGGGTGCTAGTAGACAATGGGAGCTTAGCTGATATACTATTCTGGGAAGCGTTTGTTAAAATGGGGATCGATGTGGACAAACTGAGGCTCTCCCCTACACCGTTAAAGGGTTTCTCAGGGGATACTATCCAGCCCGTAGGAGCGATCACGCTTCCGATAACTATAGGAACTGGGGCCCGGATAGCAACCATCATGACCGATTTCTTAGTAGTAAAAGCTCTTTCCTCTTACAATGCTATATTGGGAAGACCGACGCTCAACCATTTGAGAGCGGTAACATCCACCTACCATCTCAAGATGAAGTTCCCAACCGATAGCGGTTTGATGCTTTTATGTTTCAGTTTCTAAAAATATATATATATATATATATAAATATTTCATTAAAAGGGATAAAAATTGTTTTGGTTTTTTTAAGTTTTATTTTTATGTCAAAAAATATAATAATAAAAAAATCTATTTTTTTAAGTTTTTGAATTAGAAAATATTTATTACAAAAAAAAAAAAAACAAAACTGTGTTGGTTGGTTTATTTTGATTAAGGTGCACGTTTGATAAATCAAAGAGCATGTGTGGCATTACTTTACAAATTTCTGATCTTATGCACTGCTCTTCTTTATGCAGTACACTTTAAGCATACTAACCTTATAGGTCATCTTGGCAAAGTTCATTTACAAAGCACTGTGAGGAACCTATACTATAATAAAAATTGACATTGATTTTTAAGATGCTCATAAAAGAGGGAGTTCATGCCTTGAATTGACTAATACTAGTTGAACTTAGTACATCAATAAAGAGCTCTTCTCTTGCCAAACAAAAAGAGTTGATCCATATAGAAAAAGTCGGTGTTAATTCATTGCGGAAAAAACCAAACACCCTACATGGATCTACCACCTTAAGTTCTTATAAAAAAAATCATTGCTCTAATCATTATAGAAAAAGATGAGCAACAAACTTAAACACAGAAAGGGGGTGTACAAATTAAACTAGTGTTTGGAGGAGATGCTCATGTATCTAGGCCCTAGCATAAAGTTTGACTTTTAAGGTAAAGCAACAAACTCTTGTGAGCATCTATAAGAAGCAAACATTCATGAATAAAGATATCAAAAATATATTGAAGAAAGAAATTCATAAAAATGCGATGGTATAAGTATTCTCACACACTCACATGAACTTTGATATTGATGATTTTATGAGGTGTGAACATCTAAAGTGACTGTTGCAACATGAGTGTGCTAAAGATTAGTATTTTTTTTTTGTAATTTCTGCTATGGTTGAATTGAGATGGTTATAAGCATGTTACTTGTTTTTTTTTTCACATTCATGTTTATAAAATAACAAAAAAAAAGGAATTTTTTTTTTAAATTTTTATTTTTTCTTCCCGGATCTATGCAATATTTTTTTAATTTATTAAATAAATCCAAAAATAAAATTAGAGAGTTTCTATTTTGGGGTGAAGATGGTGTATTTGGATATTATTCTGAAACAAAGTGCATAAGTCCCAGTGGGACTTTATGGCCTAGCATGTGCATGGGAGGTCCAAGCCTTAAAGACTTAAAAACTATCTACTCCCTCTCTCATTTACTCCTAGCCCCCAAAACATAAGCCCTTCTCTATACCCATTTCACGGTCTCTTGGCTCTTTCATGCCAGACCCATTTCACGGTACCCCTTTCACTCCCTTTCGTCTATCTTCACTTGGAATTACATACATCCTCTCTTCATTTTCCACCATCAAGGTAAATCTACTTGAATCCAATGATTTTTATTTTTTTTTTCTTTATCTAGTTTTATGCTCGGCATGTGGATAGATGGAGTCTGAGTTGTGGGCTTTGAATATAAGAAGCATTGGGCTGTTTTGTTGAGCTAATTTGCAAGTAAATGGGTTATTTTTCTTTGTTAATTCTTCTCTATACATGTATTGAGGACAAGTTTGTGTAGCTCACGGGATTATGGCCTTTGTTTTCTCATGGGTGAACAACAAGTGTTTGTGATATTCCTAACTCATCTTATATTTTTTTTTTTCTTTTGGGGCTTGTTTTTAGGGATTCTCTTATACACATAGCAAGCCCTTAAGCGTGAGTAGTTCACATTTTTTTTTACAAAAAATAATAATAAAAAAATAAAATGTGTATATATAAAACAAATCAAGGGATTTTAATTTCAATCGATTCTTACATTCTGATTTTGGAAAATATTTTTTTCTAACTTATTTATTGTATTGCTCCAGATGAGGTTTAAAGAAAGAGCAAAGCGCAAAAAGATCACTCCTCCCGTGCCATTTGAGAACTTATCAAGTAAGGATGTACCGCTACTTGAACCTGTGCAGTTAGGAGAAACTTCAACTCCTCCTCCATCTCCATCTATGACTGCTCCTACAGGTGCCACTCCTGATCGCTTCACTTCTGTTGAAACCGAGAATGCTTATCGAAATACATTCTCCAAGAGACCAGTATTGGGTGAAAGGGAGGTAAGCATCAATGATTTCCCTACGGATGACTTCCAGCTTATTCGTCGTATATTCATTGAAAGAGGCTGGGAGAAACTTACTTATGCCTCCCTCACACCCTGTGTTGAGGTTGTCCTTGAATTTTATTCAAACATAGCCCACTTCAATTTAGATGATCATAGCATCATTTTGATCGTTCGAGGAATTCAAATTGATGTTTCTTTTGCTGTCCTTCGTGGCTTATTTGCCCTTCCTGAGGTGGAATCACCTCTATACCCATACAAGGGCATGGGGGCCCCAACAAAGATTGCTATGCGTAATCTTTTTGTTGGTCCCAATGGCCCCAAATGGACTGCTGAAACTCACAGACTGCCTCTACATCATGCAAGAGGTGCTTTCTCGGCTTCCTAAGGTTTCTTTTGGGAATGGTAAAATTGGTCAGTTTTTTCAAGCTCATGCTACACCCCTTATTTCTCATCTTATGTATAGGGACGATATTGTTATTTTTAGTAATGGTGGTAAGAAATCTATGAGGAGTTTGATAGAGGTTCTGAATATTTATGAAACTTGGTCGGGGCAAGTTCTTAGTAGAGAAAAAAGTGCTATTTTTTTCTCTAAAAGAATTTCTCTTACTAGAAAATCTTCCATTCTTTGTATCGCTGGTTTTTCAGAAGGTTCTTTTCCTTTTAAATATTTGCGGGTTCTAGTTGTGGATGGTAGACTTAAAGTTAGTGATTTTTGTGAGTTGCTTGGTAAGATTAAAAGGAAGATTGCGGATCAGAAGATGAAAATGCTCTCTGTTGGTGGTCGTACTATTTTGCTTCGACATGTTTTATCAAGTATGGCTACCCATATTTTAGTTGTTTTACATGTGCCTAAAACTATGCTTATTGTTTTGAATAGACTCCTGAGTTCTTTCTTTTGGGGTGATTCCAATGGTAAAGGTAAGAGAAAATGGATTGCTTGGCATAATATCTGTAGGCCTATTGAGGAAGGTGACTTGGGTATCCGAGCTTTTGGTGATATTCAAAAGGTTGTACAGTTGAAACTGGCCTGGCACTTGGTTACGGGTCAGTCTTTATGGGTGGATTTCTTTAGGGGTAAATATGTTAGGGGTAATCATCTCTCTCTTTTAGTGCCCAATAAGGGTGTAACAGCCCGCTAAAATTATCAGTTTTGGATTCTTTCCCGACAGCAATCACATCTCTCTCATCTTTACCCTCATCTGGAATCACGCGTATAGATTATCTTTTCCGTAAATCACGTAATTTGTTTTTCACCGACAGCTGTAAAATCATGAACAGTTTTATCCTAAGCGTTGTACCTCGATGGCGTTTTTCAGGATCTTATCCATCGAATTTCAAAGTATTAGATAAGCTTGTTTTTAAAGTAGCACAATTATAATAATTTAATGAGCTCTGAAAATATTATAATTGTGGATATTTATTTGGATTAAATATTTTAGTTGTTTTAAGATATTAAGAGGTTTAATTTTACGTTGAAAACTCTTATTTTAATTTAAATGTTTTTATCCTCTTCGATTAATTAACGGTACTTTATCATTTAATATAATGATGAAGAAATATTATTTTATAAATTTTAGTTTATAAAATAATATTCTACCTTAATTCATCGTGATGTTTTATTTAAAGTGTTTTATTTAAAATAAAACATTTACGCGTTTTAATCAGTGTTTTAATTCACCGTTGTTTTATTTGAAGATCCAACCGAAAATGGGTGCTTTATTCTGTTTCTTTCTGATAGAAAATGCGTCAGATCTATCCCAAGTATGCTACTATCTATCTGAGCCAAGGCCTCTAATTCTCAGATCTTTATCACACCTCAATAATTGAAAAATCAAATCAAAGAAGAAGACGAACAAGATGTATATGGCATATGGCTGGCCCCAGGTGATCCCACTGGAAAGGTCCCACCAGGTAATGAATCAGGGAATGCCACCTGGGTCCGATTTACACCAAAGAGGAAGCAGCTGAAGGCCCCTGCTTGCAAGCTCGGAAACAGAAAGAAAACCCTCCAGAATCTCCGTTGAACTTCCATTCTCTTCGTTCGCTTCGCTTTCAGTTCCCCAGCTTCCATGGACTCACAGTCGGAACAATCTCCGTCACTAGAAGACTGCTTGAAGCTCTTGGAAGGCGAGCGGGATGAGCAGCGCCTCGCCGGTCTATTTCTGGTCACCAAATTTTGCAAAGGTGACGACAACGCTTCGCTCCGCAGGGTTTACAACGCCGTCGGATTTCACTTCCTGGATCGTCTGCTTAGAACTGGGATGGGAAAAGGAAGCGTTGGTGGCAGTGGAGCCGACAACCGTGATGCATACTTGAAGTTATCTATTACCGTTCTTGCTGCCTTGTGTCGTGTGCCTGAAATTGCTTCTTCAGAAGATATGAATCTGAAGATTCCGCTGATACTAGAGATAATGTTGAAGGACTCAGGCTCATCTGTGCTTGAAGAATGCTATGAATTTCTCTACCTAGTATCAACTGCTTCTGAAGACGGAGCCTTGACATTGTATGAATCTGGAGTAATGAAAGTGTTGGCTTCTCAAATATCTACTTTTTCAGATGATTCTCATCTAATGGAGATAGCTACAAAACTCGTGATGTTGATACTGAGCAAGCTGTCTTTGGATGTCATTGCTAAGGACTACTTATTTGAGCTCTCGGTGATTGTGTCAACAATGGCGAGGCCATTTGCAGTGTTGCAGAATTCCTTGAAATTTGAATTGCTCCACCTACTCTGTACCATCATCTCATTGAATTATTTGGCACCACTACATGATGCCCTTCGTGTAATGCCAAACGGAAGTTGGTCATATTATATGCGTGATGGTATTGCGGCCATCCTACATAGTCGTGTTGCTGGTGCCTTAAAAAGAGGAAAGGAAAGTCAAGTACGTAGCACATGGGCGGCCAATGTTGATTATCGCAACTTGGGCTACTTTCGATGTGCTGGATCCTTACACAAGGTTATGACGATTCGGAAATTAATGGTCTTCTCGTTCAATGAAACCTCAAGTTGCCCGTGGTGTTGCAAGTGCTCATAATATGACAATTGAGTTCAGAAGTGAAAATCTTAAGGACTTGAGTGTTTCTCTTCCAGCTGTTGTGCAGTTCCTCGTGTTTCGCGCTCTATTCTCATAGAACGCGATGATCGAGGTAAGTTAGCCTTTAACTTACTATCAGTTTATTGTGTATGTGTGATGGGTAAGAGAACTACAATTTATGTATGTATGTTCTCGTATATGCCATGTCATGCTATGTCATTACATGTTTATCTGCTATGTATGATTTAATCTCTCATGAATAATTATCTGTTACATAATCTTTTCTGTCATACAATGATGTATGTTATAAGTATGCCATGTTAAGTATGCCATGAAATGTTATGATTAAATCATATTGTGCCATTTACAAGTATACGCCATGTTAGAAAAGTATATGATATTAATTAATGTCTCATGCATTAAGAAAGATAAGATATGTTATGATACGTATAATACGTGGGGCCACAACAACTGTGGAGTACGTATTATATTTTATGTTATTTATAATGCGTGGGGCCACAACAACTGTGGAGTACGTATTATATTTATGTTATTATAATGCGTGGGGCCACAACAACTGTGGAGTACGTATTATATTTTATGTTACTTATAATGCGTGGGGCCACAACAACTGTGGAGTACGTATTATATTTTATGTTACTTATAATGCGTGGGGCCACAACAACTGTGGAGTACGTATTATATTTATGTTACTTATAATGCGTGGGGCCACAACAACTGTGGAGTACGTATTATATTTATGTTACTTATAATGCGTGGGGCCACAACAACTGTGGAGTACGTATTATATTTTATGTTACATGAAGTATGGGGCCACAACAACTGTGGAGCATACACTACATGAGACACAGCAATTGTGACATGTAGAATACGTGGGGCCACAACAACTGTGAGTACGTATTATATTTTATGTTATGTGTATTCATGGGGCCACAACAACTGTGGAGTACGTATTAATGCACGTTATTAATCAAGACAATTGAATAATATTCCAAGTTTATGTTAAGTTCAGTTTCAGATCAAGTGCATGATAAGTCAAGTTTCAGATCAAGTTCATGTTATGTTCCAAGTTCATGTTCACATCATGTTATGTTCACGTTTATGATACGTTCAAGCTCACGTTCATGTTATGTTATGTTCATGTCCATGTTATGTTTCACGTTCATGTTATGTTGATTGTTCATGTTATGTTTTAAGCTTAAGTTCATGCCATGTTAAGTCAAGTTCAGTTCACGTTTAAGTTCTGGTTATGTCATGCTATATGTCAAGTTATACTATGTTTATGTATGACTATAATTATGCATTTATGCTTTTAACTGCCATGCATGCATCTTTAACCTGTGTGTGAGTTTTATGTTAACTTATTGAGATTTGTAATCAAATCTCACTATGGTAGTCCCAACTACCATTCCCCCCGAATGGTAGATCTTGTTACAAGACCCAAAGGAGAATTGGAATCTGACCAACTGAATACGGTCGACTAGGCCACGGTGCGATGTTGATGATGGTATAGTATTTAACGTAGGTTAATACTTGTACTTTTGGTTTTGTATCTCAAGTATTCTTTTGATCACAACCCTTTTAGACTAGTGTGGTGATCACGGCTTTTTAGTATGCCTTTATGTATGAATTATGTTTCAAGTATTTGGGATATATTTAGTTTGGTGCATAGTATTGCTAAAGAAAAAGATTATCCGCTGCGAATATTACATAATGCTAGATGCATGTTAGGAACATTGCATCTTATATGTCATGAACGGGGGCAGGTAACCTTGTGTTGCATGTCTCGACGCTTCAAATGTCCGTTCAATCCCAAGCGGAATTTGGGGGCGTCACAAAGGGTACCTGGTTTTGGAAATCTATTGTTAGAAGTATTCCTGATGTTTTAAATAATTCTCAATGGCTCGTTTGAGATGGTAATCTCTCATTCTGGCATGATAATTGGGTTGAAGGTGGCCCTCTCAGCAATCTTTATCAAGTTATTGAGCAGCCTTTGCTGAAAATTAAATATTGTCGCCTTGACAATGGTTGGGATGTTCCTCTCATGGAGAGGCTTGTGGGTATCCAAAAAGCTTCTGATTTGTGTAATTTTTTGGCTAAGAGGAAGGAAGGTCAGGATGTCTTAATCTGGTTAAATGACAAGGCTGGTAATTTTACTACAAAAAGTGATTGGGATTGTATCCAAGTTAGGGCATCTCCTTTAGATTGGGCTGACTGGATTTGGCATAAAAATCTACCAAAGAAAGTCTCTATTATGATGTGGAAGGCCCATTACAATTGTTTGAGTGTTGATGCGAAGATTAAAAATGTCAACGTTCCTCTAGTGTCGAAATGTCATTGTTGTTCTAGGGGCCAAGTTGAGGATTTGAATCATGTGCTTTGTACTGGTGAGGTTGCTCGTCAGATTTGGTGTATGGCCATTATTCAGTTAGGTGTGCACATGGGTGTTTTTCAGACCTGGCATGAACAAATTATTTTTGGTTCCGTCTTGTGAATAAGTCTCCTCAAATTAGAATCATTTTTGGTCTTCTCCCTTCCATTGTTTCTTGGAAACTTTGGGATTGGCATTGCAAAGCTCGATATGATGGTAAAGCTTCTAATGCTGAGGCGATTTGGCATGTTATTAAATTTTGGCTTCGCAGGATTATGCATTTGATTATGAGAGTTTCTAAAATTTCTCCTCATGATGTTGCTATCTTAAACAGACTTGAGATCCCAATCTTAGCCCCTAAACCTAAGCAAGTGCGTGTGGTGAGATGGTCTCGGCCTCATTATGGCTGGGTTAAGCTTAATACGAATGGTAGTAGCTTAGGTAATCCTGGGCCAGCTGGTGCTGGGGGTGTTATTTGTGATCATTGTGGCAAACTTTGTATGGCTTATTCTATTCCTTTAGGTCAAGGTTCTAATAACTTTGCTGAGCTGCATGGGGTGTTAGAAGGGATTCATAGGTGCTATCAACTTGGGTATTTACGTGTTGAGATTGAGATGGATTCTCAATTGCTAGTCAATTGGATTACTAATGGGAATTGTAATATTTGGTATTTAGAGGATTTCTGGGAGGAATTACATGAGTATCTTATGGGCATGGATTATTGCATTCGCCATATTTTTCGGGAAGGGAATGCTGTGGCGAATTTTCTTGCTAAGAGGGGCACTGAGGTTTTAAACAGAAACTGGGTTGTAACCACGGTTTTCCTCCGCCATAAGTGAGGACTATCAATAAAATTGGGGTACCATCCTCTTTTTAAAAAATTAAAAAATTAAAAAATTAAATCTATGGCCATTAGTCGTCACACAGAAATTTCTTTAGAGAGAGCTTACTTTATGTATGCTCTCTCTACTGGTGTCTCTATTGATTTTCCACGGCATGTTATTGATATTATTCATCGCTCTCATGTGGAAAAAGAGTTAAATCTTCCGTTTGGCAGTTTAATTACGAAGTTGGCCATGATTGCTAAAGTTCCACTTAAGGCCAATGAACTTACCATGAAGCTGTCAGGGCCTATTTCAGCCTTAACTATGGTCAAATCTGAGCCTGTCGTCACTAAAAAGCGCCCCCTAACTAATGAGTCAGCATTTTCACCACCTGAACCTTTCATCCCTATATCTCAAGTGCTTGAGCAAATCTCGTTGTTATCCAAAAAGATTGATGGTTTTACTACTAAATGGGAGGCATGTCAGTCCAAGTTGGAGCAACAATTGGCTGTTGCACACTTTGATTGTGTTCAAGTAAATGATCGATTGGTTTAACTTTCTTTGGATGTGCAACACATCATGGCAAGTGTAGCTGATTCTGATGATAAACTGTAGATTTCCATGGCTTATTGCTAACAAAAAGGGGGAGAAAAATTTGAGAGGGAGCAGCAGCACTAGAGGGGGAGAACAGTGACAAAATAGAGAAGAAAAACTAAAAAACTTTATCATGTTTTTATTTTGGATCATCTATGGTCTGTTTTCTAGTTCTTTGTCTTTTTTTTTTTTTTTGGTGGTTGTAATTTAGATACAATTTGGCATGTGTTTTGCTTATGCTTTGATTAGGATAACTGACACTTATGTTTTTATTGAATCACAACTCTTTAGAATTTTCTATATTTTTTTGTGGTTTGCTAATTGACATGTTTTCAGGGAATTTACATTCATCAAACTAGTTTCGTCACCAATCCACCAAAGGAGGAGATTGTAAAGGCAAAAATTGGATAGGATTAGATGACTAGATGATAAGGCATGTCTTATCGTCTTATTTGAAATTATTGGATGAATGTAAAATAATTATTACTTTATCTCTAAACAATGTTGAGTCTATATAGAAGTCTTCAGTGTTGTTTAGATAAGTCATTGATGTTAAAATCAAGTCCTGGTAGATCTGTATTTATCCCGAAGAAAGCTAAACAGAGATTAGTCAATATAGAAGAATTTTATCGCGAAATATCAGCAGTCCATTGGAACAGGTCTTCGTGACTGTTGCTAACCGTCAGCAGAATCCTACTATGACTGGAACTCTTTCCAGACTTTCTATTTAAAGAGATTCGGTTTTCTATCTACGTAAGGAGTTTGAGCCATGAATTCTAGAGAGTATATTCTGAGCATTTGTGAGAGAAAATTCACTTGAGAATTTTCATTTTGGTTTTTCATATCTTCTTGAGTGTGATCGTGCTTTGAGCATGAAGAAACATCGATTGGATTTCAACCTCTGGAGTTCCAGAAGGGAAGTCAATATTTGAAGATCGCCAGAGGTTTTGATTGCTACTGTGGTAAAAGACAAATGGGTCGTTTGTCTAGGTAAGTAAAAGAGTCGAATTGCAAAGGTTTTGTAATTGATGATTGCTTGTAATTGATATTCAAATAATAAGATTGACTTTCCTGGGTTTGGCTATCCCGTAGGGTCTTACCTTTAAAGAGTTCTTTAAAGGGTTTCCCTTTGTAACCCATCGTTGTGTCTTACAAAGTTGATTATTTATTTTAAAGTATTTGATTCATTTTATAATCTTGATAATTGAGATCTAACTAATTTGTTTAAGGAAATTAGTAGACAATTTCGTGGTTTACAATGGTACGTTTGGAATTTCAGAGAGTGCTCGGCATATTATAGCCGGAGCAACCTGTTAAATATCCATGATGTAAACATAATTTATGACATTATTAAGCAGCTTGTCATGCAGCTCTCTGATGATATATTTTTTTTTCTACAATGATATACTCTTTTTTTTTTTTTAATAATGATTTGTACAAGTCTTAAAATACAAGCCTCATGTAGTCCATTTGTAAAAAAGTGAATCATATCATGAAAGTATAAAAAAAAAATTACTTTTTTAAACGAGACCTACTTTTTAACAAAGTGTTTGCGCAAGGCTTCCGCAGTTATGTAAGTGATGATATAATAACTTAATTACTTATATGGGATTAATGCTTCACTTTTTTTTAGTCCAAAGTATGAATTTGGATATATATGATTAATTCCTTGGTAATAATTTAGTTGACAATAACTAGCTTGAGTTATAAAAATGGAGTTTTAGCTAGGTCTAAGGAGATCGATTGTATGTACCTACGTACCTTGGTTCCAGATATTCTGAACACTAACCCAATACACATATTTGTGAATATAGGATCAAGTGAGAGCTTTTTTCTATCAATGGTGGCCTTTGCTTTCCGAACATAATCCAATGGGTCGTCTTGCAAAGCAATGGTGAATGGGAGGAATATATATCCGATCAAATTGCCCCACTAATTTTTGACCCCTTAGCCATCATATCAGCCATATCCTGTTAAATTTGTGTTAAAGTATGCAGATGATTTGATGCTTATTCATTTAGAGTTTGTACTTTTTTTTAGAGTTTGGATTTATTGTGGCATTAATTAGGCATGCATATTGGGATGATGCTATATTTTTGAAACTATGATAGAAAGATAATTTACCTATATTCCTGCAGACTTTCTAAGATTGACGAGAATGGCTGTCCTAAGGCGGATACCGTTGGGGATATTGCTATTGCTTTGCCTCACTGGACCATCTTTCTTCTCCTCATCTGTACATGGTGAGTGAATTGTATATGTCGGTAGCTTATACATATACATGTTGAAAAATAGTCTAATCATCATTGTGAGTATCATAGTCTTAATCGTCATTGTTGATCCGGAATTAATGATTATTGACAACTTATCAATCAAGCATTTAATACCATGCATATTAGAAGATGATCAGTAAGTTTTTATTGTCCTAGCAGATAAGAGCTACTTCCTTGGGGATTCACTGCAACAGCTGAACATGATCGATATAGACCCATGCATATATAATTGCTTGAGCAGAAGTGCAAATGGGGACTTTTCACTTTAAAAATGTCATGATCAGCATGAATGAGGTTAAACAATACACTAATATATATATCACAAAATGATTGCCTATAGAATTGTTTAAAACCTACTATATCTATGATTCAGATATCTCGATAGGCCAGCTTGAGTTATTCCAGCAACAACATTGTTTACAATCTGCAAAATTCATCCACATAAAAATTATGATAAAAAAAAAAAAAGCTTTATTTATTAGGTAGGATCGTATAAATTGAATTTATTTTTAATTAATTTACATGATTACGTTAATTGATTGATTTTTTTTTTTTAAGATTATGCAAGAAGGTCATGTATAGTGATTTTGAATCTTTTTTTTTTTTTTTTTTGATGAAGAGCGGAAGGTCACATGTCCAAGAGTGACCCCTCCCATATTTATTAAAAACCCTCACTTTTTGTGGAGGAATACCGTGGAAACAAAAAACAAAATCCAAGAAATAAACCAAAAGAACCACACACCAAAAACAAAAACAACGACAGGCCTATAAGACAAGAAAAAACAACCAGACCTAACATCTTAAAGATGGGAGGCCTAAACTATCCAAACGGATCAACCCTCGCAAAAACCGAGGCATATTACAATGAGTATAGAACACCAACTCCTCCCCTGAAGCCCCAGATTTGGCTAACCAATTTGCCACTCTATTACCTTCACGTAAAACATGTTGAAATTGGCATTGTATAGTTCGGGTCAGCTCAATAATTTCCTCTCAAAAATCCTCAAGATACCAAACATCACATCTTCCTCTCATCCACCAAGAAATAACGACCTTTGAATCCATTTCAACAATCACCTTAGTGATATTTAAAGCTTTGCAAATTCTCAAACCTTGAAGAAGCGCCATAAGTTCTGCTTTATTATTAGAGCCAAAACCAACATGTGAAGCATAGGCCTGGACATGTGGTCCCAACTCGTTTCGAATTACCCCCCCAATACCACATGAACCTGGATTGCCAAGATTGCTACCATCCGTATTTAATTTATGCCATCCCAATGGTGGCTTAGCCCACCTTACTACTATACAAGAAGGGACATTCGGGGTAACCGGTTTTATCCTCAAGGCCTCAAGAATCATACCATCTCGATGAGACAACCGTTTGGGCCGTTTAAACATCTGACAAAGAGAACCAAGCCATACACAAATAGAATGGACAATAGTGTTATGGGACTCCAATTTACCTTCCATCCGAGCTAGACATCTTCTCCTCCATAACCACCAAGTAACAATGATGGGCATAATACCCACAATAAAACCCACCTGAGTAGATGCATTAGCTCGCCTGAACCAAATCCCTGCATTCTGTTTCCAACCACTTCCAATAGGAATACCAAATATAGTGGCAAAAAAGGACCATATTTTTTTACGGAATTCACCCTCAAATATCACATGATTCAAATCTTCAATATGACCTACCATACAACAATCACATTTGGAAGCAATAGGAATACCAATACGTTGCAATCTATCATCCACACTCAAGGCCATATGCCAAGCCCTCCAAAAATGTATAGACATTTTTAACGGGATACATTTATTCCAAATCCAAGTATGCCAATCAAGAGAAGATCCCCTAACACGAATACAGTTCCAGGCAGATTTAGTAGTAAACTTACCTGTCTCCATCAGAGTCCAAATCAGAACATCCTTTCCAGAATTAGGCCTTGATAATGAAATTAAAATCTCATCCAACTTCTCCCCCCTACTAAACTTTCTAACATATCCACATTCCAACTGTCTGATAACTGACAATCTTTTATTTTAAGCAAAGGTGAGCCAACTGGGGACATATCATTTATAAGCGGGCCATTCTCCCTCCATTTATCATACCAGAAATAAATATCTCCTTCTCTAATCTTCCACTTCGAATTATTCAACAACAACGGTATACAATTAGCAACCATTCTCCAAAACCTAGATCCTTTTGAAGTTTGAATTAAGCACGAAGGTTTTGTTCCCACATATTTTGCTTTGAAAAAGTTGGCCCATAAAGAGTTACCTTGAATAAGGTTCCACGCAAAGCGCATATGCAAAGCTTTCTGACAATCCTGAAGGGCTCGCAAACCAAGCCCCCCTTCTTCCACCGGATTGCATATATATCTCCATGCCACCCATTTTCTTTTATCCCGCCCATCTGATTCTCTCCAAAAGAAAGAACTCATCAACTGGTGAATCTTGGAAATGACAACTTGAGGGACCTGTAAAACAGCAAATAGGTGAATCACCATGCTAGAAATAACATGTCGTAACAAAATGAGCTTTCCACCAGAAGATAGAAGCCTCATTTTCCAACCACTAATTTTTTGCCTCACTTTATTCATCATATCTTCTAAGTGAACCTGTTTAAGTTTTCCCAAAATAATCGGCACCCCCAAGTATTTGAAAGGGAAAGACCCTTCTCTGAATCCCGTACTCCGTAACAATCTTCGCTTCCTTCTAGAGGAAATTTTAT
This sequence comes from Carya cathayensis, assembly GCA_011037825.1. Classification (NCBI taxonomy): domain Eukaryota; kingdom Viridiplantae; phylum Streptophyta; class Magnoliopsida; order Fagales; family Juglandaceae; genus Carya; species Carya cathayensis. Next base: position 1,796,447 of record QGSO01000223.1, read on the forward strand.
TCGAACAATATAAAGCTGATTTCTGAATATTGATAGCCTATCCCGACCACCTCTCATAGTGATTTTGAATCTAGAATCGAAGAGCAAAACGAAATAAAAATTAGCCGAATAATAATACAGTTGTAGTAAATTAGGAGGCCGTTTAATGGTATCATTAATTATCCGAACTGATAAAGTTATATACTACTGCTTAACAACTTCTTCCAACTTATTAATAGTTTTTAAAATTTTCTGACTCGTTTTTTTATTTAAATGTGCTTGAGTTTTTTGTTTTTTAAAAATAATTTTTTTATATACTAGTAAAATAATTAATATAATTTGGTTATCATTGTATCATAGCTCTCGACAACATTCTTGAAAAGTTTTCCGCGCGTCCCGCATCATTCAAAGAAGTTGGAAATTGGAATGCATCCAAATCAAAATATAATTATTGGCATATATGTAATTGTGGCCAACTTCATGTTGTGAACCAACGTACGTACGTACATACCATGTTCATTGCATTCTTCACGAGCTTTATGTCGTCGAAGCTGACTCTCCGATGCACGAAATTTTTTACGTTCAGCTCAACCCCAGGTGCACCTTTGATCGGAGTTTTCATGTCCTTCAGAAATAAAGTGGTCGCCACAAACAGCAAGACATCCACCATAGTATTCCAAATCAATCTTAAAAGCAGCCAAATTGCTAAAAAGAACCTCCAAAATCCATCCCGCGAGTTAAACGTTGAACCTGCTCGTTTTTTCACTGGAACACTAGGCAATGCTTCTGGGTCAGAAGTTTTCCGTGTACAGGTTAGGAGAAGGGATATGAGGGATGCACCATCGCCCATGGAGTGGTGAATCCTAAAGACCCCAACAGCCTCTGCATCTGAGTTTTTGATGTTGAGAAGTTGGAATTCCCATAATGGTTTGGAGAGGTCTAAGGGAGTTCTTGTGACATTTGACACCTAGTCTTCAACAAATCTGTCTGGAAAATCTATGTTGGGATCCAAGTCGGGAACAATAATATGATCCTCCAGATTTACTTTCGTATGAGTCCATTTTTTATTTTTGCAGTACTTGTTGCCATCAACGACCTCTAATTATATATTTGTTTCATGAAATAGCAAGAAACAAATTATTAAATAGGTTAAGAATATTGGATTGTACAAGCTCTCGCTGGCTAATAAAAAGCAGAGAAGAAATTGTACAAATTATTTTTGCAGTTCTTAAGAATACTGAATAATCAAATGGCTTTTACAGTTTTATACGCTTGAAAAGGGGCATGTTTTGAAGTGTAGGTGGTCATGCCAACCTCGTGAGGTTACCCAAAATGCCACTTCGCTCGCCTCATGGTTTACTTTACGGCATTGATCGAGTAAACCATAGTTTTCGGCAAAGCTGCAGATCAAAAACCCCATGCATACAGCTATTTAAGAAGCAGAGAAGAAATTATAGGTACCATACATTTCTTATAAACCTAATTATTCTAAACTAATAAAATAAGTCATTTAAATGAATTAACTAAATTAAATGCCTTCAAATCATGTTGCTCTCTTGCTTTCTTCCATAGTTTGTATCAAATTTATCAAAACTGATTCTCCTTTCTTCAAGCTCATCTTAAGTGTTGGACTCTTGCTAGCTTCATTCCAAGTGAATTGCATCAATCATTGCGTTGCTGCATTGATCTTCTTCACTCTTGATCTTGTAATTGGCCTATCTGGAACTTGCAACGGATCTTTAAGACTAGGTCTATCTTGGTGCCTATTATTCCCTTTCCTCAAAAGGATTCGACCTCGAATCTCCAGTTGCATCAAAAGGAAAAAGAGCAGTAACATTGAAAATAGCAGACACATTATACTTACCTGGAAAATCCACTAGATATGATGTATCATTAATTTTCTCAAGCATTTGGAAAGGTCTATCCAAGCTATTCCTGTCATCAACAAGCAAAAGCATCAAAGTTAAAGGAGTAAGTGGATTAAAACCATAAACAACTTCAATAAGTGAATAAGAAATAGTAGTATGCATGGTCCTATTATATGCAAACTCTAATAATGACAAATGATACTCTCGCAAATGTTCATGTAACAATTCAATTAATGGAAAATAATGCTCCCACAAATGTTTATGAAACACATACAAAGTCTTCCTTATACCAAAATGACAACTCCAAATTATATACGACCTCAATGAATGGCAAACTATACTCCCAAAAGTGTTCATGCAATACACCTAAACTCATGTTTACACCAAAGTGACCACTCCAACTATATGCAAACTCAATGAATGGGAAACAATACTCCCACCAATGGTCACACAATACTTCTACGGTCCTCTTTACACCAAAATGTCCCAACAAAGCACCTTTATGTGCTCCACGCACAAGCAACTCAAGAATAAGATTAGCAGGCTCACAAAATCTATTCTCTTTAAACAAATACCAATCTAATCCATAAAACTGGCCAAACGATGCTTTCTCACATACTCCATACACATTAGCCAAGCTATCATCATTAGCATTCAATTTCTTATCATATTCAAATCTCAATAATTTTGCATCTAAAATAAAGATAAGGTCATACCTTCTAGCTAATGCATCAACCACAAAATCTTCCTTACCATGTGTGTACTTGATTACAAGAGGAAAAGTCTCAATAGATTCCTCCTACTTGGCATGCATCCTAGTCAACTTACCTTGTCTTTTCAAGTGCATCAAGGTCTTATATTTGGTATGTAGGACAAATTCTTTTAGCCAAAGGTAATGTTGGCAATTCTTCAATGTTGTCACAAAATCAATTTGATGCTTTATTCCTCTAATAAGTGATAATCCACTAAGAACAGCCCTAGGCATGCAACACGACCTCATATCCCTGCAACAAAGAGCTAACAACACTAGGCAAAAATTCATTAAGTTCGTTAGTATTAAAATTCACCTTAGTATAAAAACTCACTTATCTCTTTGTTTTTCTCTCACTTTCTTAACTCTCGCTTTTCTTTTCACTCTCCTTTTTCTTTTCACTCTCTTTTTTTCTTTCACTCTCTTTTTCATTTTCACTATCTTTTCTTTCACTCTCTTTTTCAACATCTTTTTTTGAAGACTCGGCCTCACAATTGTTTGTCAACTCATTCTCTCTTTTTCTCGAGGTTTCACAATTTCTTTCTTCCTCAATCTCACTCACTCTTTCTTTTTCACTCAACCTCACTTTTACTATCTCTTTTTTTATCAATCTCAAGTGTACTCTCTTCTTCTTTTTTTTAATCAATATCACTTTTTATTTTTAGTTGGTACTCGTGGACCTTTGTTGGAGTAAAAGGAGCAAGTTTGATGGTTTTTCCATCCTTTTCAAAACTGTACGTGTTCCTGAATCCATTATGGATCACTCTCCTATCATACTGCCACATTCTCTCTAACAAAATATGGAAAGCATACATAGGCACTACATCACTAGACACCACATCCTGGTATTTCCCAATTGAAAAAGAAACTAACACTTGTTTATCCACCCTAATCTCCCCACAATCATTCAACTGCTGCAACTTGTATGGTCGAGAGTGTTTCAAGGTAGGTAAATTCAATTTCTCAACTAAAGTAGTGCTAGCAACATTATTACAACTCCCCCCCATCAATGATCATACTACATACCTTGTTATTGATATGACATCTAGTATGAAAAATGTTCTCCCTCTATTGCTCTGCATCATCCATCTTAATTTGTGTGTTGAGAGCACGCCTAGCAACAAGGGACTCACCTGTTATGGGGTATTCTATTCCATCATTATCACTAGCATCCATTAACTTGGACATCTCATCACTATCATCCTCACTTGCAGTCATCTCCTTCCCATTGTCACGCATAGTCATCACACATTTGTTTGGACATTGAGAAGCGATGTGTTCTGAGCCTAAACACTTAAAGCATTTAATATCTCTATTTCTAAAAGGTTGGGATGCTACCTTGGGTTTGTTGCTAGTTCCTTCATTTTTTCCCTTAGTTGGTTTGGTCTTTGCCTTTGTTACAGCTCGATCATCTTTCTCCCACTTTGGTTTCCAAGGTGTGCTAGAAACTGAAATGTACCTTGATGTCCCTTTCCTCTTTAATTGCATCTCTACTTTCATAGCCATGTGCACCATGTCTTCTATTTCTACATGATGTTGCAACTCAACCACATTGGCTATCTCCTTATTCAAACCACACAAAAATCTAGCCATAGTGGCCTCCCTATCCTCCTCTACATTCACCCGTATCATAACCACATCCATCTCCTTATGGTAGTTCTCCAGACTCCTAGACCCCTATGTAAGATTTTATAATTTCTGGTAGAGGTCCCTATAGTAGTGGCTAGGTACAAATCTCCACCTCATGAGAGCTTTCAACTCTTCCCATGTCTCGATAGGCCTCTCATCATTCCTCCTTCTATTGGTCACTAATTGATCCCACCAAATAATAGCATAATCAGTGAACTCAATTACTGTCAACTTCACTTTCTTCTCTTTTGAATAGCTATGACAATCAAAGATCAACTCTATCTTCTTCTCCCACTCTAAATAAGTTCAAGGGTCAGTTCTACATTGGAAAGATGGTATTTTCATTTTGATGCTCTCAAGGTCCCTATCTACTCCATCATGACCCCGTGGATTTCCCCTAAATCCTCTTTCACACCTAACTCCTCTATGCCTACCCATCCCAACTTCAGACGTTAGGTAGGTCTTCCTCATCCCTCACCATCTCCTTCATCTTCATATTCATGTTCTCTTCTAGATTCACGTCTCCTCCTATCTCTCACACCATGCAAATTTCTAATTACTTCATCTTGTTAATCTATCATATCCCTCACTACCCCCAACATCATGTTCAACCGCTCAAACTATTGTTGCATGGTCTGCAACACAAAGGGGTTATCTGTCATCCCCTTCGGTGATGAGTCACTTTT
>QGSO01000223.1:1806359-1939378 GCA_011037825.1 Carya cathayensis
TGTAAATAGCTTCATCAACCCATTTGCTTCTTCTTTGATTGGAGAAAAATAGGACCGCTGCTTTCCTGCCACGCCGACATCCTTGACGGCGCCGATCCCTCGCCCTGAAGGAACCCAGCAAGCGGATCAGTGGTCGCGTGACCGTTACCCAGCTCGCAACAGCTGGGAACTCGGGTAACAACTAGCTGAGTTCCTCCGATAATGGAGATGGAAGTTGTGGTACCAGTGGCTCCCGTGGACTTCAACTTCGACAGCTCCTGCTCCTCTCCATACATGACTGCGAGCGAAACCACACAATACAAGCCCTGAGAATGGCGGCGAGCGAGCACACAGTGCTGCAGTTCACGCCGTCTTCGGCGAGTTTGTCCACGAGGGTTCACCCTCTGGTTATCTTCAACATCTGTGATTGCTACATGAGGCGTCCTGACCAAGCGTCTAGGCCTAATCTTCTCCACCGAGGTCCCTTGGTTGCCCTGTTTCACATGCACGTCCACAGACGTGTCCCGGCGAAGGAGCAAACAAACCTCGTCGGCGTGTACAAATGGAAGAGATAAAAGATATGCTTTCGCCGGATGCAGAAAAGGCTATTCAAGATATTCAATGGGCAAAAGTTTATGAAAAGACCTATAGCTGTTGATTGGGCCATTCCGAAGAAGAAGAGCCTAACTTTTCATGACAGTATATTATTTTTAAATTAAATTTTTTTAAAAAAAAAGAGAAGAAAAGTTATGTACACCAAACTTTGATTTTGGGTTACGAAAACATAAATCGGCCATACTGGTCCCATAGTCAGGAGTGATGATTTTGCTCAAGGAAAGAGACGCATCACCAACTTGTAAAATGATTGCATGGAGAACGATTGCATGGCAACTGCCCGAGGCAGAAAGTTCAACACGAAGTTCTATTGATTCTGAAGTTGGTGAACTTCTCATTCAATGATTTGGTGATTTCAGTAATGGTAAGAGTGCAAGCTGTCATCAGGAACTTCGGTACCGACAATTGTATTATAACTCTATGGTGGAGATTAATATCAATGATGTAAAGGTGGAAAGCACGAGATTCTGTTGATTCTAAAGCTAATGGTCTTCTACTTCGAAGTATAGTGAAACCTCAAGTTGCCATGGTGTTGCAAGTGCTCATAATATGACAATTGAGTTCAGAAGTGAAAATCTTAAGGACTTGAGTGTTCCTCTTCCAGCTGTTGTGCAGTTCCTAGTGTTTCATGCTTTATTCTCATAGAACGCGACGATCGAGGTAAGTTAGCTTCTAACTTACTATCAGTTTATTGTGTATGTATGATGGGTAAGGGAACTACAATTTATGTATGTATGTTATCATATATGCCATGTCATGCCATGTCATTATATGTTTATCTGTTACGTATGATTTAATCTCATGAATAATTATCTGTTACACAATCTTTTCTATTATACAATGCTGTATGTTATAAGTATACCATGTTAAGTATACCATCTGATACAAGTATGCCATGAAATGTTTATGATTAAATCATATTGTGCCATTACAAGTATACGCCATGTTAGAAAAATATATGATATTAATTAGCATCTCATGCATTAAGAAAGATAAAATATGTTATGTTACGTATAATACGTGGGACCACAACAACTGTGGAGTACGTATTATATTTATGTTACTTATAATGCGTGGGGCCACAACAACTGTGGAGTACGTATTATATTTTATGTTACTTATAATGCGTGGGGCCACAACAACTGTGGAGTACGTATTATATTTTATGTTACTTATAAGTTGGGGCCACAACAACTGTGGAGTACGTATTATATTTATGTTACTTATAATGCGTGGGGCCACAACAACTGTGGAGTACGTATTATATTTATGTTACTTATAATGCGTGGGGCCACAACAACTGTGGAGTACGTATTATATTTATGTTACTTATAATGCGTGGGGCCACAACAACTGTGGAGTACGTATTATATTTATGTTACTTATAATGCGTGGGGCCACAACAACTGTGGAGTACGTATTATATTTATGTTACTTATAATGCGTGGGGCCACAACAACTGTGGAGTACGTATTATATTTATGTTACTTATAATGCGTGGGGCCACAACAACTGTGGAGTACGTATTATATTTTATGTTACATGAAGTATGGGGCCACAACAACTGTGGAGCATACACTACATGAGACACAGCAATTGTGACATGTAGAATACGTGGGGCCACAACAACTGTGGAGTACGTATTATATTTTATGTTATGTGTATTCATGGGGCCACAACAACTGTGGAGCATGAAGTATGGGGCCACAACAACTGTGGAGCATACACTACATGAGACACAGCAATTGTGACATGTAGAATACGTGGGGCCACAACAACTGTGGAGTACGTATTATGTTTTATGTTACTTGAATACGTGGGGCCACAACAACTGTGGAGTACGTATTAATGCACGTTATTAATCAAGACAATTGAATAATATTCCAAGTTTATGTTAAGTCCAGTTTCAGATCAAATACATGATAAGTCAAGTTTTATTCAAGTCCATGTTATGTTTCACGTTCATGTTATGTTGTTTGTTCATGTTATGTTTTAAGCTTAAGTTTATGCCATGTTAAGTCAAGTTCAGTTCACGTTTAAGTTCTGGTTAAGTCATGCTATATGTCAAGTTATGCTATGCTTATGTATGACTATACTTATGCATTTATGCTTTTACTGCCATGCATGCATCTTTAATCTGTGTGTGAGTTTTATGTTAACTTACTGAGATTTGTAATCAAATCTCACTGTGGTAGTCCCAACTACCATTCCCCCCGAATGGTAGATCTTGTTACAGGACCCGAAGGAGAATTGGAATCTGACCAACTGAATACAGTCGACTAGGCCACGGTGCGATGTTGATAATGGTATAGTATTTAACTTAGGTTAATACTTATACTTTTGGAGTTGTATCTCAAGTATTCTTTTGATCACAACCATTTTAGACTAGTGTGGTGATCACGGCTTTTTAGTATGCCTTTATGTATGAATTATGTTTCAAGTATTTGGGATATTTTTAGTTTGGTGCATAGTATTGCTAAAGGAAAAAAATTATCCGCTGCGAATATTGCATAATGCTAGATGCATGTTAGGAACATTGCATCTTATATGTCATGAACGGGGGCAGGTAACCTTGTGTTGCATGTCTCGACGCTTCAAATGTCCGTTCAATCCCAAGCGGAATTTGGGGGCGTCACACTCTTGATCTTATCTCTTTGAGCCTTAGACACATCAAATAATTTACAATTTTGCATACCAAGGTAATGTCACACTCGTAGAGAGCAATTGCTCGTTAGGGAATGTTTCCTGCAGACACAGTTCATCCTCCACATGAACTAAATGACTCAAATAATATACGACATGATTTTCTATCCCTCTTTTGTCTTTGATCTCCAAATCAAATTCACTTAAGAGAAGTATCCATCATATTAATCTTGGTTTTGCCTCTTTCTTCGTCATCAAATAACAAAAAGCTGCATGATCAGAGTAAACAATGATTTTAGTACCAAGCAAATAAGATCGAAACTTTTCTAAAGCAAAAACAATAGCTAAAAGTTCTTTTTTAGTAGTAGAGTAATTTCTCTGGGCATCATTCAAAGTTCTTGCAGCATTAGAAATGGCATGAGATGTTTTTCCAATCCTTTGACCCAAACAGCGCCTACTGAGCGTCGCACATTATTTTGAAAGGAACGTTCCATTCAGGGGGCAGGATAACAGGGGTAGAAGTCAAGAGGTCCTTCAACTTATAAAAATGCCTTTTTACACGCCTCATCGAGCTCAAAAGCCACATCCTTTTGTAGCAACTTGCATAGGGTTAATGCTATTTTCGAGAAGTCCTTGATGAATCTTTGGCAAAAACCTGCATATCCAAGAAAAGAACGAACTTCCTGCACACTAGTGGGATAAGGTAAAGATTGAATAATATCAACTTTAAGTTTATCTACCTCAATTCCCCTAGATGAAACAACATGACCTAAAAAACTATACCTTGTTCAACCATAAAAGGACATTTTTCATAATTTAACACGAGATTAGTTTCTATGCATCTTTGAAAATCAAGTGTAAGGTTATGCAAACAATTATCAAAGAAGTCTCCAAAAACTGTGAAATCATCCATAAAGACTTCTATGATTTGTTCAATATAATCTAAAAATATGCTAACCATACACCTTTTGAAAGCGGTTGGGGCATTGCAAAGGCCAAAGGGCATGCGACGATATGCAAAAGTTCCAAATGGGCATGTAAAAGTCATTTTTCTTGATCCTTTGGAGCAATTGCAATTTGAAAATAACCTAAATAATCATTAAGGAAACAATAACAAGAATGACCAGCTAACCTTTCAAGCATTTCATCAATAAAAGGTAAAGGAAAGTGGTCCTTGCAGGTTACAACATTTAATTTTCTATAATCTATACAAACCTGCCACCCATTCTAAACACGGGTAGGAACTAACTCATCATTCTGATTTTTCACAACAGTTATCCCAGTCTTTTTAGGAACCACTTGAACCAGGCTAACCCAATTGCTATCTAAAATGGGATAAATCATGGGCGGGTTCAATCTTTTTTGCTATTGACGTGAAGGTTTTGCTCCTTCTTCAAGTAAAATATGATGCATGCATGTAGACTGGCCTTTAATATCCGTAATTGTCCAACCAATAGCCGTCTTATGCTCCTTAAGGACCTGCACAAGCTTTTCTTCTTGCGGTGCACTAAGTTTATTGGAGATGATCACTGGTAACATTCCTTCGTCTCCATGGAATACATACTTGAGGTAATTGGGGAGGGGTTTCAAATCTGGAATGGGGGCTAGCAAAACAGAGGGTAAAGGCCTCTCGTTAGAAATTGGTAATGCAATATAAGGAACGTTACCTTACTGTTGTAACTTTCAAAAATCATTCAATGCTGCAATAGTTTCCTGCAAGTTAGTACTCAAGGTTAACTCCTCATTCTCTTTCTCAAGATGCTTACTAATGGCAACTTCCAATCCATCTTTTCCATCAAGTTCAACCTAATGTGCAAAAGAATCAATCACATCTATAGAATAAAAAGCATTATCATCACCAGGATATTTCATGGCATCATAAATATTAAACTTAACAATTTCACCATCAACTTCCATGGTAAGTGTGCCACTATGAACATCTATCTTGGCCTTGGATGTCTTTAAAAATGGTCTTGCTAACAAAATAGGAGCAATCTGATCACCATTTTCCATATCAAGCACATAGAAATCAGCAGAAAAAACCAAATCATTAATTTGCACAAGAACATCCTCAACTATACCCTTGGGATAGGCATTGGATCTATCAGCCAATTGAATCACAACACCAGTTTTATTCAAAGGTCCAAGTTTTAAAGAAGCATATATAGAATATGGCATGACATTGATAGAAGCTCCTAAATCTATCGTGGCCTTCTCAAATCTAGTGTTACCTATTGTACAAGGGATAGTAAACGTACCTGGATCTTTGCACTTCGCAGAGAGTTTTCTTTGAATAACTGCAGAAACATTCTCCCCTACTCTCACCTTCTCGTATCCTTTAAGTTTTTGTTTCCTCTTAATTGTGCACAATTCTTTCAGGAATTTAGCATAACGAGGGACTTGTTTAATAGCATCTAAAAGTGGAATATTTACCTCGCATCTACAAAAAGTCTCATATAAATCTTTATTTTGCTCATCTTTTCTAGATTCTGCTAAAGCCTGAGGAAAAGAAGGTACTGGTTTATAATCAGAAAGAGGCGAAAACTTACGCTTAGGTACATCATCGTCAATGGGAACGTTCCTGTCTGCAACGATGTTTTTCTCCTTTTCTTGCTCTGACAATGCAGAGGTTGCCTTAACTGGAATCTCAACCTCTTTACCACTTCTCAAGACAATTGCACTTGCATTTTCTCTTGGATTTACCACCATTTGAGAGGGTAATTTTCCCGAACTTTGCGCCTCTAGCCCACTAATTTTCGTTGCCATCTGGCCCATATGATTGTCCAAACTTTGAATATTGGCCCTCGCCTCTTGTTAAAATTGTTTTGTCTCTTGTTGAAATTGCAAAGTATTAGTGACAAAAGACTTAACAATATCGTCTAAAAACATACCAGAATTAGAAGTTTGGCCCAATTGTTGTCCAGGGGGGTTATGGCTGCTTATAGTGCTGGCAACTTGGGCGGTTTTGATTCGCGGGCCGATTTACTTATGGATTCTCATAGCTCAGATTGGGGTGATCCCTCCATCCCAGGTTATACGTGCTCAAATAGGGATCATACTTCCTTTGTAGTTGTCCAGGAAAACCACCCACCGCATTCACTTGCTCAATGGGCTCCTCTTGAAGAGTTGGGCATATATTGGATGGATGCCCTACTACTGAACAAATCCCACAAGCTTTCACCGTTTGCATATTACCTACAGCCATTTGACAAACAAGAGAAGTTAGACTCACAATCTGTCGTTCAAGGGAGAAAATACTTACCTAATTAACATGCTTAGATGGAAGGTCAAGCCAAGTGCCAAATTTTTTAGAATTGGCCGCCATATTTGCAATCAAGTTTCGCGCAGCCTTGGGAGTTTTATCCACCAAAGCTCATCCACTAGCAGCATCAATCATACCACTATCAATGGGTAAAAGGTCCTCATAGAAATACTGGTTAAGTAGCTGCTCACTAATTTGATGATGGGGGCAGCTTGCACATAATTTCTTGACACGTTCCTAGTATTCGTGTAGGGACTCTCCATTGTGTTGCCTTATGCCACAAATTTCTTTTTGAATGTTGGCTGCCCTTGAAACTGGGAAATATTTCTCCAAAAACAACCTCTTCATCTTGTTCCATTTGGTAATACTCCTGGATGCTAGATAATAGAGCTAATCCTTAGCCAAATCCTTCAAAGAAAACGGAAATGCTCTTTATTTTATTTTGCTCTTCAGTCACCCCTGTGGGTTTCAAACTCGTACATACCACATGAAGTTCCTTTAAATGCTTGTGAGGATCTTCACCTGCAAGGCCATGAAAAGTGGGCAAGAGATGTATTAGTCCAGATTTTAATTCTAAAGTAGTAGTAGCATTTAAAATAGGGAACATTATGCATAAAGATTGTGGATTCAAATTAGAGGCGCGCAGCAAGCTCTTTCAAAGTTCGATTTCCAGCCATGACTTCCTCCCGTTCTAAATTATAATCACTAGCAAATAGGGAATCAAGTGTCAGATCATTCTCTTCAGAATTTCTCCAAGCTTCACTCCTTAACCTGAGAAAAGTTTTCTCTATTTCTGGATCACACTGAAAATCACCTTGATTAGAAGATCGAGTTACAATCATAAACAATCAAGGGAACTCTAATAAACCATGAAAAACAAATTAGGAAAAGTCTAGAGTAATGAAAATAAATAAAAATAACTATCGAAATTAATGATTTTTTTTTGAAAATTTCAAGAACAAGATAAGGATCACAAGAAACACAAAAATCAACTAGAATCACTCCCTGGCAACGGCGCCAAAATTTGGTGTGAACTACAGTCATATATACCATTATGTATGTTATTTCAATCTCTAAGTAGAATTCTAGATTGAATCTATAGAATTTTTTAAAGTTTTTATTCAAACTGTAAGACTTAAGAATCCTATCATGAATATATCATAATATAATTTTCTTCTTTTTAAATAAAATGGATAGCATCGTTTTAATATAAAATAATGAATATTTTGATAATTTCCCGCTATGTTGATAAGTAAAATAATTAAAATATTTTTATATATGATAGATACCATCCAATTTCGTTAGAAACAGAGATTATATGTTTTAATCTAAAATCGTTATACCCATTTGTATGTTTATGAAAGAAAGTTCGAATCATCACATGATGGCCATGGACCTTTCCATGCTTGGATTTCAATAAGCCCTTGGCCCCTTTTATACGATGAGCATGGCGCACTACAAGAAAAATGGCTTTTTGTATCACCTAAATTGGATGCAAAAAACATAAATGGTTGCGAATTAAAAAGTCACAACAATTTTGTGTTTTTTGCATCTAATTTTAATGACGCAAAAAGTCATTTTTCTTGTAATGGCATAGGAGAAACGAAAGCGGCTACCTATATATAATGGCGGTTAAGGAAGCAAGAGGCCATCGTACCAATTTGAAATGATGGATATATCATATAGGAAGAAAGATAGGCATATCAAACACGTTTATAATATTTATTCCTGTCCATATAAATATTGTAGGCCTCATTTATTCAGAGAAGATCTATTTAACACACATTTTTTTAACACACATCACACTGCTATTGTGAGAACTTTCCACTTGAGTTCTTACATTAGCTATATATTAACATCCTTTATTTATCACTTCCACTTGAGTGGATCTTCTTGACTCGCAAGATCAATCTTTAGACAACATCCTTGATGAGTCCTTTATTGACTACAGCATGTCGGATGAGTTTGAGTGATTCTTCTATATCGTTACAGAGCTTGTGAGGATCAGGAATCACACTTGGGTCAACAGACAAAGAAATAGTCATCTTGTTCGCATAACTTTGATAATGGACAACCAATGACTGCAATAGAAACATGAGACAAACATAGAACAAAGCATTAGAATTTGTAAGCCATGTGGTTGGATTTCGAAGACTTTTGCTTCAATTAATGTGCGCTCAATGTATTGACTTTCTGCATTTCATATTCATGCTACGTTTGGGTAGTGAGATGTGATCTTATATTATCTATAAATAGTAGTAAAAAATGATAAAAAAAAGTAATGATAAAATATTAAACATTAAAAGTGAATAGTAATAAAAAGTAGTAAAAATAAATAAAAAAATAATGATAAAATATTAAATAGTAATGAAGTGATCTCATGTCACTCCACCGTATAGTATCCAAACACAGTCTCAAATAATGATTGGATAACTTACCATTGGGAACCCATAAATAGTAGGAGCAAGGTAAACCATTGGATGGCCATAAAAGCTAATTTCTTCTTGCGCACCAACCACTCCAGAAATAGCCATTGTTATATTGGAGAGTGCTCGCCGTATTATAGCAGCAGCAACCTGTTATATATACATGATGTAAACATAATTTATGACATTATTCAGCAGCTTGTCATGCAGCTCGATCTCTAATGATAAATTTTGTCTCTTCTTCAATAATATACTCTTTTTTTTTTAATAATGATTTGTACAAATCTCAATATACAACCCTCATGCAATCCATTTGTGAAAAAAGTGAATCATATCATGAAAAAGTATTAAAAAAATTACTTTTTTAAAACGAGACCTACTTTTTAACAAAGTGCATGTCTGCACAAAGCTTCCACAGTTATGTATGTAAGTGATGATATAATATATAACTTAATTGCTTATATGGGATTAATGCTTAACTTATTTCTAGTCCAAAGTATGAATTTTCATATGATTAATTCATGGGTAATAATTTATTTGACAATAACTAGCTTGAGTTATAAAAATAAAGTGTTAGGTCTTAGGAGATCAATTCTATGTACGTACATACCTTGGTTCCAAATATTCTGAACGCTAACCCAATACACAAACTTGTGAATATAGGTTCAACTGAGAGCTTTTTTCTATCAATGGTGGCCTCTATGAAGAAGGTTCAATAAGGGATGAAATGGCAAATGCAAAGGAAAAATAAGAAGGAGATAATTTGTAAAAAGAAAGAGTGGAAGATAAAGGAAAAGCTTTACCAGGTGGACAAGGTGCTGCCACGGACAATGATGAAGAAGGATCATTAGGAGCATGGGCCACCTGCAAATGAGAAGAATCCATTGTTTGTAAAGGGGGTGGGTTGAGTAGGGAAGGGTAGATGTAGCTCTTAAGGTGGGCAGGAGTAGTGCGTGTTCATGTGGAACATCAAAGTGGCTGTGGTGAAGGTGCTGTTGGAAAAACTTGAGGTGCCGAGGTTGCTGGGATTTGTTCGGCATGGAGAGTTCCTTGAGCTGTGGGAATGGTGCAGGTGGAATCGAGATCAGGTAAGGAGAAATTGGGAGATAGTGTTGGGTTTGAGGGTGTGTCTAGTTGAGGAAGAAGGGAGGGAGTGTGAAATGGGAAGATTGTTTCGTGAAAAAGAACATATCGGGATATAAAAATTTGATGAGTGTTGAGGTCAAGTAACTTGTAGCCTTTGACGTTAAAAGGGTAGTCGAGAAAAGCACAACGTCGACTATGAGGATCAAACTTGTGATGATGTTGGGAAACAGTTGATGCAAATGCGAGGCAAGCATAAACACATAAATGTGAGTAAGAAGGTGGCTTATGCAAAAGTAATTCATAGGGTGTTTTATTCTTGAGAAGGGGAGTGGGAATTCGGTTGATCAAATATGTGGCGGTAAGGACACAGTCAGACCAGAAACGTAGAGGGATTCGAGCTTGAAATCGAAGAGCATGAGCAACTTGAAGAAGGTGTCGATGCTTGCACTCGACCATGCCATTTTGTTGGGGTGTTTAGACAGAAGATTTTTTGTGAATAATGCCTTGGTCAGAATAGAAATCAGCCATGAAAAATTAGGGTCCATTGTCACTACACAGAATTTTTGCGTAAGTGCCAAATTGATTTTCGACTAAGTGGCAAAAAGACTTGAGACATGAGCAAGCATCTGATTTCTTTTTCAATAAGTAGACCCAAGTGCAAAAAAAAATAGTCATCAACAATGGTGAGAAAAAATCTACTACCATCATGTGCAATAATGGAATGGGGTCCCCACAAGTCACAATGTATAATGTCGAAACAAGAAGTAGTAGTATGAGTGCTAGAAGTAAAAGGTGAACAAGATTGTTTGGCGAGAGGACACGCGAAACATGGTAAAGTATGCTTTGTATTCATTTGCTTGAGTACATGAGGATCAGAAATTAATTACATATGATCATGTGATGGATGACCTAAGTGATAGTGCCATAAGTCATGAAAACTATCGGCAGTTTGTACAGAAGCTGAAATATAGTTTTGTGAAAGAAAATTATAGGATAAACTGTTGGTTAAGGCTTGAGGAGCAACTAGATCCTGGAGCAGGTGATATAGCCCATTTTCCATGCTACCCTTCCCAATTGTTGTCTAGGGAGAAAGGCCTTGTATAAAACATGAAGTAGAAAGGAATATGAGACAACAATTTAAGTCATGTGCTAGTTTACAGGCAAACAACAATTTAAAACTAAAGGATGGTACACAGAGAACGTTATGAAGGAGAATGTTGGCTGTCACTTGCACGATACCAACGTGGGTGACAACAACGATTTCTCCATTGGGGAGTTTGATAGTTAGTGAAATAGTGGCAGTGATTGTGGTGAAAAGAGAGGTGCCACAGATCATATGATCTGTGGCACCCGTGTCAATGATCCATGGAGTAGATAAAGGAGAAGATAAGAAGAAACAGAGGGAAATACTAGCAGTGGAAGAAGAGTGAGGGTGGGAAGGTGTATAACCATCTAAATTTGGTTGGCGGATGGTGAAGAATCCTTGTTGTGCAGTAAGGCTATGAGGTCTTGATATTGCTCTTTTGTCAACGTCATACTTGATTTAGAGTTAACTTTAACAGAGAAGCCAAGAGAGGTTGCATTTGCTCTTGATTGTGAATCTTGTGGCCAGAAGGGTACCCATGAAGCTTGTAGCATCGTTCAGTGGTATGACCAGTCATCTCACAATGGGAGCAAAGAGGAGTCGCAGCATTGCCTAATTTAAAACAATATGCAAATGTATGACCCGTGATTTTGCAATGTGTACAATATGGTTTGTCTCTTTTGCTTGGATTTGGGGAAGGTGTGGAAAATATTTTTCGACTAGCAAGAGCAATGGAATCAATGGATGGGGCTAAGGAAATAAACAAGTGCTAGAGTTCTTGTTGTTGGATGTAAGAAAAAACTTTGTTAACTGTTGGAAGGGGATCGATTAACATGATTTGGTCATGGACATTGCTAAAAGAGTCATGAAGACCCATTAGGAATTGGATGACGCAATCGCACTTGTATCCATCAGATAAAAGCTTGGTTGAGCCACAAGAACAATCAGGTAAGGGATCATAAATAGATAATTCATCCCAAAGAGATTTGAGTTTACCGTAATAAGTGTTTACAAAATCGTCATCTTAGGTAAGAGTTGCCAATGTCTTCTTGAGCTCGTAAATGCATGGGCCATTTTGGGGTGAAAAATGTTCCTATAACTCAATCCAGATATCATGGGCATCATCAACAAATGCAATCGAGGATCGAAGAAGCAAGCTAATGGAATTTTGCAGCCAAGATACAACCATGTCGTTGCATCTCCCCCAAAGCTCAAAAAGAGGGTCATCAGGTTTTGATGGTTTGGTGAGGGTTTCATTTAGGAACCTGAGTTTGTTCTTGGCTCGAAGGGCATGATGGATTGATCAAGACCATGTAGAAACATTGTCGGCAGTGAGGAGTTCTGTGACAAGCATAGTGCCAGGATTGTCTGAGGTTTCGAGTCTATAAGGGTTGGTTGGGTCTACAAGGTTGGTATATTTGGTGGCGGTGGGAGGATCGATGGCGGCCATTTTAACCACTCTGTACCATGTCAGATTTAGTAAAAATGGTGATGGTTGATTATGAGCATAGTGTGAATGGAAAGAAAAAACAAAGCAAGGAAGTTGAAATAGAGGCAAAGGAAGAGAATAAATTCTGCACAAAAATTACTCTCTTCTTTATGTTGTACAGTAATTAATTTATAGAAAGAATCAACTAAGCTAGGTAATGAAAAAGTACTGAAATATCCCTAAACGAATATATGAATAACAAATTATTTGTTGGAAGTTTGTTGGGAATTCTGTTGCATATTCCTTGAGCCGTTTGGCAATGTAGCATTTGGTATATCGTTCGATAATAATTGTAGCATTAAGGCATATTGGGATGATGTTATGTTTTTCTAACTATGACAGAAAGATAATTTACCTGTATTCCTGCAGACTTTCTGAGATTGACGAGAATAACTGTCCTAAGGCGGATACCTTTGGGGATATTGCTATTGCATGCTTTGCTTCACTCGCCCATCTAATTTCTTCTCCTCACCTATACATGATGAGTGAACTATATATGCATTAGGTAGGGATAAGGTTACTAAAGCATTAATGGTACTGGCCGATGTCGGTAGCTTATACATATGCATAGTGAAAAAATAGTCTTAATCATCATTGTGAGTATCGTAGTCTTAATCATCATTGCTGATCCGGAATTAATGATTATTGACAACTTATCAATCAAGCATTTAATACCATATTAGAAGATGATGAGTATTTCACAAAATGATTGTCTATGGAATTGCTGGAAACTTACTATATCTACGATTCAGATATCTTGATAGGCCAGCTTGAGTTATTCTAGTAACAACATCGTTTACGGTCTGCAAAATTCATCCACATCAAAATTATGAAAATATATATTGAAAGGCTTTATTTACTAGGTAGGATTGTATAAAATTGACAAGAGAATTGTCAATTTATATAAAATTAAATTTATTTTTAATTAATTTACATGATTACGTTATTTGATTGAATTTATTTCTTCTAAATTAAAATATCCCTTTTTCTTTTATCATTATGTACTGTTTTTATTATTTTGGGACACTTGTTGGGGAACCCACTCCCTCCTCATGTATTATCCTTCTAATGTAATGAAATCAAGCTTGTTTAGGAAAAAAGAAAATTTCTAATGTAATGAAATCAAGCTTGTTTAGGAAAAAGAGAAAAGAAAACAACAACAACAACTTCTTACAACTTATTAATAGTTTTTAAAATTTTCTTACTTGTTATTTTATTTAAATGTGCTTGACAACTTTATTATATACTATTAAAATAATTAATATAGTTTGGTTGTCATTGTATCATTGCTCTTGACAACTTTATTAAAAAGTTTTCCGTGTCAAAGAAGTTGGAAATTGGAAAGCATCCAACTCAAAGTACAATTATTGGCATATATGTAATTGTGTCCAATTTCATGTTGTGAACCAACGTACGTACGAACATACCATGTTCATTGCATTCTTCACGAGCTTTATGTCGTCGAAGCTGACTGTCCGATGCACGAACTTTTTTACGTTCAGCTCAACCCCAGGTGAACCTTTGATCGGAGTTTTCATGTCCTTCAGAAATAAAGTGGTCGCCACAAACAGCAAGACATCCACCATAGTATTCCAAATCAACCTTAAAAACAGCCAAATTGCTAAAAAGAACCACCAAAATCCATCCTGCGAGTTAAACGTTGAACCTGCTCGTTTTTTCACTGGAACACTGGGCAATGCTTCTGGGTCAGAGGTTTTCCGTGTACAGGCTAGGAGAAGGGATATGAGGGATGCACCATCGCCCATGGAGTGGTGAATCCTAAAGACCCCAACAGCCTCTGCATCTGAGGTTTTGATGTTGAGAAGGTGGAGTTCCCATAATGGTTTAGAGAGGTCCAAGGGAGTTCTTGTGACATTTGACACGTAGTCTTCAACAAATCCGTCTGGAAAATCTATGTTGGGATCCAATTCGGGAACAATAATATGATCCTCCAGATTTACTTTCGTCTGAGTCCATTTTTTGTTTTTGCAGTACTTGTTGCCATCAACGACCTTTAATTATAATTTGTTTCATGAAATAGCAAGAAACAAATTATTAAATACGTTAATAATATTGAATTGTACAAGCTCTGGCTGGCTTATAAAAAGCAGAGAAGAAATTGTACAAATTATTTTTGCAGTTCTTAAGAATATTGAATAATCAAATGGCTTTTACGGTTTTATACGCTTGAAAAGGGGCATGTTTTGAAGTGTAGGTGGTCATGCCAACCTCGTGGTTGGCTGTGAAGAGGTTACCTAAAATGCCACTTCTCGCCTCATGGTTTACTTAATGGCATTGATCGAGTAAACCATAGTTTTCGTCCAAGCTGCAGATCAGAAACCCCATGCATACAGCAATTTAAGAAGCAGAGAAGAAATTATAGGTACGATACATTTCTTACCATCTTGCTGGAGAATCTAGGATGCTTGACCAAAGTTTGCTCCAAACCAGCCTTAACAACGTCAATATTGATTCTTGTCTAGCACCCCACGATGGCAATGATATAAACGTTAAAGCGTGGCGCTTGGAAGAACCGAGCTGCTGGACTCGGGCTCCTCATCATGATGACTGCTTCTTGATGCCTTCACATGATCACCCGTCATCATCTTGCTTCTCCAATTCCCTCTTCTTTGTGGATGATTTTGTTTGATTTTGTGTCACAAAGCTTTTTTAAAACTGTTTGCAGTCTTGATCTCCTGCTGGGACATCACGAGTAGGTACTGTATCTTTATATATATAAAGTAGCTATCGTTAATTTTGTTGGTTTAATGGTTTTTATTGTTTTACCGTTAAAATTAACGCCGTTAGTTACATGAATAAATTAAAGTGAATCTCTCTCTCTTCTTAAAAGTTTTTATTTTTTTAATCTCTCTCCCCAATCAATTATGAATAAATTCAAAGTTATCAAAATTCATGCAGTATGCATCAATTCTCGAACCCATGCATTAATAATCATTTATTTAAGAGGTACTTTATATATATCTATATAAATTATAATTTATAGATAAATTTATATGTGTGATTTAAAATTTCTATTCATTCCTTATATAAATAAGAAGAAATGTAAAATAATTAAATTTAAATATGTCACTAACTACATTTACAAATACAATTATATCAATAAAATATTATTTATTTATCAATTTAAATTCATTATGAAACATTAAAATCAAATAATAATATCTTATAAAAACCTTAGTATTTGATTTCTTTATAAAAATCATATCACTTTTTAAAAATAATCGTTTTATTAAATTAAGAAAATGTGCTCTGCACTTACTTTACTGTTATAGTTTATCTTATACACTGCACAGTTTTGGTTTAAGGATTATTTTTTTTTCACGTATTTTTTGTTTTCAGCAATACTCAGGAGCACATGCAGTAGTAAATAATAAGATTTTAATTCTAAATATTTTAAAATCGATTTAAGTTTATCTTACTATTTGATGTTAAAAATTATATCGTGTGCTAGTATTAATTCCTTTAAATGGGATTAGATTGTGATCAGTTTGTTCCATTTATTACGTACGGCTCCTTTGTCGAAGGGTAATAAATATTGGCTAGCTGCTTGCTTTAATTTGGAATTAAAGAAATGTTTGTCATGACAACCATAAAGTTTGGCATCAAGTTTGGCATCATCAATATACCCTCAAGTTTTGTAAATACGAGGGTTTTAAGTATGGAACAATTTAATTGCAAGCACAACTGTATATGTATTAATATTAATATGTACATTAATTTAATATAATTGGTTAAAAAATAAATTTTATTAAAAACAGTGCAAATTTAAATTTTGAATATAAAGAAATTAGTATTGATAAACAGATTAGTACACGACTGTGACGCCCCCAACTCCCACGTACGGACACGTGGAAATCGAGACATCGGGATGATGACAACACGGGTCACACATCCCATCGCCAAGTGCCAAATGTGTGTGTACATGCAATATGTATACAAATAAAACACGCAACGGATAATAAAGTATTATAACTAAGTACCAGAATTTTTGTTTAAATACAAACCAGTTTAAAATAGGCGTAAATAAAATATCACATGTTCAACAACATCTCAAATCCAAATACATATCAATAAAATAACAACAAATATAATACATAAAAAGGCACTCCAAATCACTCCTCCGACGGAGCCGCTTCCTCAGGCTCAGCCTCCTCATCCTCTACATCTGCATCAAAATCTACGGTACTAAAAATAGTGCCGCAGGTAATTAATAATCCAAACGACGCAAGATAAAAACATATTACAACCACAACAATATGCATGAAAGTATGCTCAATGCACATGTCCCAAAAATCACATTTTTCCCACGCACACCAAAAGTCCCATTTGGCCCAAAACCTTTCCTTTAAATTTTCCTCGCCATTATCCCAGATAATGGCCCAAAACCAATCTCGCCATTTTCCCAGAAAATGGCCCAAAATCCAAGTCTTAAAATCATTTTCCACTTTTCCTTAACCAAATGTACCATGACCTCCCCTAATGGTCATCCACAAACCCTGGCTCCCTTCGTCACACCATGGGTAACGACCATGCATGTGACTTCGTAACGAGCGATGCCCAGTTCCGCGCCCCACGCGTTCGTAGCCAAGCATCCTCTAGCCCCCCCAGCAGAGGGGCCACGAAGTCGGTATGAGAGCGTTACCATCCCGCCCGCTCCCGTTGTCGCCCAGCGACAACCCAGGGGACGTCACTCAGTATATTGCACTCCCTAATGACCAGAGGAGCTCCACCGAAATAATATCTCATCTCGGCTTGGGGTCGTGATACACACGCACCCAAAAATCCATTTAACTCATGAAAACCCAGTTTTCAATAAATAACACATGCATATGCGTGCACAATGCAATGCAAATAAAATTACACAAATTCACTAATACTTTCCAAACATCCAAAACAACCAACAAACAACTCCGTCCTCAAATCCAACCGACTCCCGACTCCTCGGACTCAGTCCGGAATAACCAACAGATCACAAATAATTATTGTAAAAGCAATAATATATTTAAATCTAAAATGAAGTTTGGAAAATACTTACAGCGCTATATATTAATTTTCGATGGATCGGCGAGCGGCAAACAGCAAAGGAAAAGCAACGTAATAGTGAAATTTCACTGTGGCCGTGGGTTGTAAAATACTCACTTTCGAACGGGGACAAACCAAGACTTGGGATTGATAGGGAATGGCTTAGGAGTGTTTATGAAGCTAGTTGAAGTGAAGGTTGGCCGTGGGTGGTGACAAAAACGGCTGTGGAAGAGTTTAAACACCCAAATCGGAAACTAGCTCGTGGGAGCTGCTCCGACGATGGATCGAGGCCGGAAATTGGTGGGTTAGGACGGCAAGCAGTTAGTGATGAAGTGGTGAAGAGGTGGTGGCCGGAGGTGGAGTGACAGCGGCAAATCGGAGTAAAAGTCGTTCGCCTTAGATGAGCTTTTCCGGCTAAACGGCGGCACTGATGGGGCCAAGATTTTGTGGGGAGGTGCGCCGGCCGGAGTGGAGTCAGGTGGGAGGGGCGGTGTGCCGCAAGGCGGCGGCCGGCGGCAGGTCTGGGCGGTTGGATGAACAGCGTGAGGGAGAGGAGAGAGAGAGAAATCCCACGGGTTGGGCGTTCGAGGGAGAAAAGAAAAGAAAGAAGGAAGAAAAAGAGAAAGAGAAAAGAAAAATGAAGGAAAAGAAATGAGGTTTAATCCTCACCTCTGGAGTCCAACAACTGATCCAACGAAAATAACTTTAAAAGCAATAAAATCAAGAAAATATTTTAAACACAACGTCAAGCTAAAATATAATAAATAACTAGTAAAAACTAACTACTAAATTTTAAATCCAAAGACTAGCTAAAATAAATTAAACAGCAATTTAAACACAACAACAATTAAAATCCAATTAAAATCTGATTATTTAAAATAAAAGAACTATTATTTTAATTAAATTAAAATATTCTTTCAGTGAAAATGAACGTAAAAACGGGGTATCACAACGACTTTGTTTGTACGTAGCAAAACTTAGTAAGCAAACAAGAGAGGAATACATAAAGTTACTCCTCTAACATTATACCTTATTTGTACCCTATACCTTATCTTCTCCAACTCTTAAGACGGAGCTCAAGCTCGAGATTTTTATTTATTTTTCATTCGAGTTTGACTCGATAAGCTAAATTCCCAACTCGAGTTCGGCTTGAATTGTTTTTCTTAATAAGATTTAATTAATAGATTAGATAAATAAAAAAATAAAAAGTCTAATATTGAATTTGTACACTAACAAGTAGAACCTCTATTGAATTATTCGATTTTAAAAATTTATATATAATTAATATCTAACTAGTTGATATTTATCCATAATAACAATATATTATATGCCTACGTACATAAATTATTAATACATACACATAATTTGATAGAATATATCTATTTTATTTATAGTTCCTACGTACTAGTATATGAAATTATTAAATCTTATCGGCTAATTATTGTACAAATGATAAAATATGGCTACAAAGTATATTCAATATATAGACATAAATAATTAGGTTACATATTATATATTTAATTATAAAAGTGTTATAATACATATATGTGTATACATACATAGTTTTATGTATATATATCTGTCAATATATGAATAAGTTTTAATCAATTTGAGCAAACGAGTCGACTCGGGTATATATGAGCGGATCTTAACGAGCCTTAGCCGAGTTAGGTCAAGTTTTGTAGGGTATATATCATTTAATAATCGAAAGGGTATTTGCTTATACCAGTGAGCTTTTTTTCAAAAAATAGTGGCATTAATTTTGTCAATCAACCAGAGAAAATTAAATATTGGCGAAATCCAATTCTTTGGTTCTATTGCCTTTTTTATCTTCTTTTTTTCCCTTCAATTACATGTGCTAGATTAGTTGTAACACGATGTTTTGTTGGGATTCCGGCCACCACCTCTATTTGTATTCATTTTGTTTTTAGTTTAATGAAAGCTTATTCATAAAAATAAAAAATAAAAAAATGTTGTATCTGTCAATGTTGTGAGCCCTTCAACTCTCTTTCAAAATATTTAAGATACGCCTAGCTAGTTATAAATTCCCTCAAAAGATTTAAGATGCTTAAGGATCATGGAACCCATAGTTGGAGTACTTCCAATTTCCAGGCCCCAACTACTTGTTATCTTTTAAAAAAATGCTTTAGGGGAAAAGGCATGTATGATAGCTACTCAGTTGGCCAGGTATCCGTTACGAGAATTTAAAGGCTCTTGATCACAAAACTACTAGCCTAGTTGGACAATTTGGGATCCTTTTTTTTCAATAAATGCGGCCTGAATTAAAAATAAATCTTATTATAGTTTACTTATAGATTAATATGATTTGATGGAATCTCTCAATTATAAATATGTTTTTGTTATTTTCTAAAGTGAATATGACCTCTAATTTGTAAGTTTAATTTTATAAAATCTTTTTGTAAATAGTCACTTCTCTTTTCTCGTTATATTTTTTTTATGCTACTTTCTGCGACTGAGTCCCCCATCTTTGGACCTGTTTGGTGTCTCAAGTAATTTTGTTTATATACATCCATTAATTTACTTAAGAAAATGTCTACCTGTAACCCCAATTTTGGGAGACCAAAACCTGGCATTTCCTAGGCCTCCACGTTGGCAAAACACAAAATAACACCACCTGCCTAAAATTTACAATGTTGTCGGGCCCTTCAATTCTCTTTCACAACATTTATGATACGCCTAACGGTAGTACCTAACTTCCAACCCCAACTACTAATAATAAAGTTGTAGTCTTTCAAAGAAAAGCTTAATAAGTAGAAAATAAAGTGCATTTAAGATAGACCTACTCAGTTTGGTATCCATTAAGAGAGTATAAAGGCTCATGAATCATGATCACTTACCTACTCGGGTAGTTGGACAGTTCGGCATCATTTTTTTTTCCCCAGAAAATGCCTGCATTATGCCTCAATTACAAATAAATTTTATTTAAGTTTACTTACGGATTAAAGTGGTTTGGACGTGGCCGGGTGGATCTGTTAAATTATAAAAGTGTTTATATATTATAAAGTAAAAATTACATCATATCAATTAATTAATTATGTTAATTTATAAGTTTACTTTTATAAAAAAAATTTATAAATGATCTAACACTTCTCCTTTTCCTAGCTTGCTTTTTTTATGTTACTTTCTACGACTAGGTGCCTAAATATTGAGTCATCGTTCAAAAGCTATTGTATCTGTTCAAATGATATGAACCCAAACATGAATGTTTGATATTCATGATATATAATGCACATTATATTCTAATTAAATTAATATTAATATTTATCACATTTAATAAATATTAAATTACTGATAATTATATTCTAATTAATATTAATTAATGAATTTGTTTTTATCACATTTTGCAGTTATATCAATTCAATGTCAATAATAATTATATTCTAATTATATTAAAAAATTATATAGACTTGCCTAATTCAATGTGGGGTGTTTTAAGTGTCTTGTTAGCTAAATTCAGTTAAAGTTGTATTTTAGCTAAGCCAATGAGAGTGCTACTAGTATATAATTTTTTGAATACGAGACCCTCCATTGATGTCCTTAGAAGCCATATTATTAAATCTTGGGGGTTCGGTGAGGTGCCGATGGTCAGTTTTATGGATGACTTTCACGTCCTACTGCATTTAGCCAATGAAAGGGACTATTTTCATGCTTGGGCTCGTGAAGGCCGGGTGGTGGCAAGAGTGCAGTTCCGGTTGTTCAGTTGGTCCGTGGGTTTTGACGTGAAAAAAGAACCCTCCATTGCTCCTCAATGGATCTTCTTGCCAGGCCTTCCTCTTCACCTGTACCGGCTAGATTGTCTCTAGAGCTTTGCAACCAGGTTCGGTCTGTTTTTGGGCACTGATAAGGCCACCATATATAGAACCCGAGCCACAGGAGCAAGGATGTGCATTGAAGTGGACCTTCGGGACGAACAGATTGCTGGTTTTCCGTTGATGGTTGGGAGGAGTCAGATATGGCAACCGGTTAGATATGAGAAGCCCGGATTTTATTGCAACAAATGTTTCCGTGAGGGGCATACTGCAATGGTCTGTCGGAATGGTCAGCATCCTGCACATAAGATTGGTTTGATAAAACAGGGGAAAGATGGTGGAAAAACATAGACACACGGGACGTGAAAGGAAGTGGGTCGAAAACAGGTAGAGAATGAGGAAGAGAAGCAACCCGTTCAGCAGATCACGGACCAGATCATTAATCCAACGGAAGACGCTATCGTGAAGCAAGTGGCCCAGTCAGAAGGTGTGGAACGGGAGAGAACTAGTGCAGGGGAGGGGGCTTCCATATCTCCTATTATTTTGGTGACTGTACCGTCTGAATGTAGCCCAAGTTTGGGTCCGATTCCAATCCCGCATGCCGCTACAGAAGACTATGTCCTGAATGTTGAAGAAGCAAGAAAGTGTACAGGGGAGGGGGGTTGTGTGCCGTCCTTTAGTCCGTAGCAAGGGATAGAAGTGCAGGTGGGGAAAAATAATTTCATCATGGATAGTCTTGTTCCAACAGTGGTTTCAGGATCGGCTCAAGTGCATAACAGTGTGGTTGAGGAGGTGGTCATCCAAGATATTACGCATGAGGAAGAAGGGGAAGGTTTGGGTAGGTTGGAAATTTTGTTATGTACGAATAAGTTTGATACGTTGTCGGAAGAGGAAAATGTTCAGGTGTGTGATGGAAATAAGGATTACACCTCGGACCCCAGCGACTCGCGTATAGGGGAGGGAGTTTCCATTGATGAAAGTAATATTGTCCTAAGGAGATCTAAGAGAGCGAAGGTTCTCCCATTCAAACTTTTTAATGTTTGACAGTATTTTGGTGTGGAATGTCCGGGGTTTGGGCACTTCCAAGAGAAGGTTACGTGGGTTGATTCGTAAGATAAATATTTCAATCTTAGCTATTTCTGAGCCGTTTCAAGTAGTGGATGAAATTCAATCGTGGGCACGTTGTATTGGGTTTCATAAATATGCTTCAAATGTAGAAGAGGGAGGTAAAATTTGGATTTTTTGGTCAGAGGAGATAGATATGGATGTGATTGCCGTGTCCAGTCAATCCTTTACAGGTTTGTTTTCTCTTAATAGGGAGACTTTGATGGTTTCTTTTATTTATGCTAAATGTTCTATGATCGAACGTCGTGAGTTATGGGCCCATCTAAGCAGTATCAATTGTACGGGTATTCTGTGGGCTGTTATGGGTGATTTTAATATTATTCGGGCTGACTCTGAAAGAAGAGGTGGTAATCCAAGATCTCGGCTGGCTATGAGTGAGTTTAATTATTGTATTGATAGATGTGGTTGGATAGATTGGAACCTCGCTGGTACAAAATTTTCTTGGTGTAATGGCCAACAGGGCCTTGCCCGTAGTTGGGCTAAACTTGATCGTATTTTGGTCAATAATGTTTTCACGGTCAAATATGCTGGAGCGGAGGCCAGCCTTCTGAATCGCAACACTTCTGATCACTCGCCCCTCGTCCTTCAGTTGACTCCTTCCTTGCCCAGGTATGGCCCGTCTCCCTTTCGTTTCCAGAATATGTGGTTATTGCATAAAGACTTTCTCAGGATGGCTCAGGAGGCTTGGTCTATAGAGACTCAGGGTGCGAATAATCTGATTAAACTGCCGGTAAACTAAAAAGGATGAAAGTCATCTTACGTGCCTGGAATAAGAATACTTTTGGCAGGGTGGATTTTTGCATTCGTGAATTGGAAGAACGCATTGAATTTCTTGAGGAAAGCCTCCATAATGGCTCTACCTCGATTGACAATGAGTTGTTGAGGACCAAGATAGAGTTGGACTCTTGGATGCATTGGGAAAATGCGAGGCTCTCCCAACAGGCTAAGAAAAAATGGCTTCAAGAGTGAGACCGTAATTCCAAAATTTTTCATGCGGTTATTGCTCAACGTCGTAAGAGTTCGAGAGTTCATTCCATGAGTACTTCTGATAATGGTACTCTTTCTTCTCCGAATCAAGTCCATGAGGGAGCCGTGAAATACTTTGAGGACTTTCTGGGCCAGGCTGGAAATGGTACTACCCCTGACTTGTCTTCTCTCATTCAGCCCTGTCTGGGGGATTGTGATTGGGAGGATTCCTTGTATGAGCCTTCGGATATTGAGGTTAGAGAGGTGTTTGCTTCTATTGCCTCGGACTCTAGTCCAGGACTAGATGGTTTAGGATATGCGTTCTACACTGTGTTGGGACTTAATCAAGCATGATATCATGGTTGCGGTGAAGCATTTTTTTCAAGGTACTAGCTTACCTCACTTTTACTCTTCCTCTTTTATTGTGCTGATCCCGAAGGTGTAGAATCCCTTGAGTTTCGATAAGTTTTGACCGATTAGCCTGTGCAATGTGATCTATAAAGTTTTTGCTAAGTTGTTGGTTAATCGTTTATCTCCTGTCCTTGCAAAGATTACCTCCCCTGAATAGGGTGCTTTTGTTAAGGGGCGAAGTAACTTTCAAAATATTTCACTCACTCAAGAAGTGCTTAAAATGCTGCATAAGAAGGTAAGGGGAGGTAATTTGTTCATGAAAATTGATATGAGTAAGGCTTACGACCGAGTAGATTGGCGTTTTCTTATGCTTGTACTTTATTCTTTTGGGATTCCTGATCATTTCTACAAGCTTGTGTGGAATTGTGTGTCTACTCCCTGGTTTTCTGTCATGATGAATGGTATGTATAAGGGTTTCTTTAAATCAGAGAGGGGTCTTCGCCAAGGTGATCCTCTGTCCCCCTATCTCTTTATTCTGGTCCAGGAAGTTCTCTCTCAGCTTATCTCCATTAGGGTGAGGGAGGGGAGAATGAAATGTTTCTCTCTGCCTTCAGGTGCCCCTATGTTGTCTCACCTCCTGTATGCTGATGATATTGTGGTTTTTTCTAATGCTTTTAAGCGCACTGTCAGGGCTTTGATGGAGGTTTTCCATACGTTTGAGGCTTGGTCGGGCCAACAGATCAATTATGATAAATCTGCAGTGTTCTGGTCTAAGTGGTTATTGCCTAGTCATACCAGGGACATTCTGGCTGCTATAGGTTTCTCTTAGGGTCATTTTCCTATCACTTATTTGGGAGCTCCAATAGTGGATGGCAGGCTCAAAGTTGCTCATTTTGATCCTCTTATAGACAGAGTTGCTAAAAAACTGGCGGGTTGGAAAAACAAGTTGTTATCGCAAGGGGGCCGGTTGGTACTTTTGAGGCACGTACTTACTAGCATGCCTATCCATTTGCTTTCGGTGGTCCATATGGCTAAGACTATGAAGAGGAAATTCTCCAGCATGTTTGCTAATTTTTTCTGGGGTGTTGAGGACCAGAAGAAGAAAAGACATTGGAGGGCCTGGAACAAATTGTGTGTCCCGTGTGATGAGGGCAGTGTGGGTGTTAGGGACCTTGATGAGGTCCAACAGGCCATGTTTTTAAAGTTTGGTTGGCAGCTTTTGACTCAGGATTCTCTTTGGGCCAATTTCTTCCGTGCTAAATATGTAAAGAATAGTCATGTTTCTCTGATGCAAGAGGGGAGGTTTGGTTCTCAGTTTTGGATGAATGTTCTTCATGGTATCCCGCTCCTTCTTCAAAAGTCTCAATGGAAAGTGAGACAAGGTAATGTTTCCTTATGGTATGATAAACTTATGGAAGATGGACCCCTTTGTTCAAGGGTGAACTATATCATGGAGCCTCTTATTCGCGTGCAAGATTTGGTGGTTTAGAACTGTTGGGATGTGGAAAAACTTAATGCCCTTGTCGGTCCTCAGCTGGCAGGTGAGGTGATGGGTTCGGTAGGTGGGTTTAAGAATAAAGAGGATATGTTAATTTGGATCCCTAATAAACATGGTCATTTTTCTACCAGATCGACTTGGGATATTATTCGTGTTAAATTCCCAAAAATTGATAATGCGAATTGGATTTGGAACAACTAGTTGCTGGGCAAAATATCGATTTGTATGTGGAAAGCTTATTTTAATTGTCTTAGTGTGGATGAGCAAGTTCGTAAACTTGGTATTCCTATCGTCTCTTGTTGCAATTGCTGCGAGACTCATCAATGTGAAGATCTGAATCACATTTGGGGAGTGGTGACTTCGCTAGTGCCCTTTGGAGGAAAGTTTCTGCCAAAATGGGGTTCCCTTTTGTGGCTATTCAAGGTTGGAAGGAACGTAGTGTAGCATGGTTTTGCCGTGCTTCTCGTTAGTCCCAAGTTGGGATTCTTACTGGTTTACTTCTATCCATTATCGTGTGGCGTTTGTGGCAACGTCATTGTAAGGCTAGAATGAAAGATAGGAGCTGTGATGGAGAACATTTCCAAAATTAATAAACTCAGTTCAGGGGATGCTAAGATTCTTACGAGGTTGGGAATTCCCCTTATTTTTCCAAATCCAATTTATGAGAGGGTAGTGAGATGGTCCAAACCGTCTCAAGGCCGTGTTAAACTGAATGTGGATGGGAGTAGTCTCGAGAATCCGGGAAGTAGTGGTGGTGGTGGTGTGCTTCGTGACAGGGAGGGTAATCATATCTTCGCTTTTTCCAAACCTTTTGGAAATTGTACTAATACTGAGGTAGAACTTCGTGCCTTGCTGGAAGGGGTACGCCTTTGTAGTATTGCCGGCTGGAGGGCGGTGGATATTGATTGTGATTCTCAAGTGGTTGTTTCTTGGGTGAAATCCAAAAAATGCTCTCTTTGGTACTTGAGGCGATGGATGTTGTGTGCAATCATTGCTTCAGAGAAGGAAATTCAGTGGCAGATGCTCTAGCCAAGGCTGGTGCACAAGGTGCAGACATGCTGTTCTCGGATATGCAAAGTCTTCCTATGGAGATTAGAGGCCTCGCGAGACTTGACAAAATGGCTATGGCTTACATTCGATCCTAGTTTTGTTGGGTTGGCATGGCCAGGGCTCTATCCAGGTATGTTTCTCTTTGCTCCATGTCTGTTATTTTCTTACCCTTTGGTTGTGCAGGTTTTTTTCAGGTTGCTGCGTGTGGTTTTATTTCTTTGAGTTTTTTGTATTGTGGTCGTGTTTTCTTGGTTTTTCTGTTTGAAGGTCTGGGTTTTGGTTTTTTTTTTTTTTTTGTAACCCCCTGGCCTCGGGTTGTAACCACGGTATTCATCCGCCACAAGTGAGGGTTTATTAATAAACTTGGGACGGGGCTGCTATGTGGGTGGCTTCCGGCTCTTTTGGAATTAAAAAAAAACTAATGTTATATATATATTTTATTTTTAAAATTTCAGGTTGATGATGTCTTATAGGGGTAAGTGTGGTAGACCAGGCCAACCTTCCATCCAAATAGTTTAAGAGAGGACTATTTTATTAAAGCGTCAGGTGAAGATTTTTGACTTCCTAACTCTTATCTGGGAGGGTCATTCCTTGTCATCAGTCTTCAACAATCGTGGTTGGACACCAAGCCTAGATCAGAAGGATGAAGCATGAGACATTGTGTCTTATATTTATATCATCTCTGAGTTCTATAAAGAGTTTGGTAGTGCCAGCCCAAATGACGGAGGGGTACACACGATCACTATTCGAGGAGCTTCAGTTATATTTTCAACAAACGGACTGGCTAAATTTATCGATATTCCTAGATTGTGCACTGCATATCCAAACGTGATGCCTAGAAAGTTTCCAGATTCGGGTGATGCAGAGAAGTCTGAGGACAAGGGGTACGTTTATACAAATGAACTCGATGCCCTCACTGATCATGAGGTGAGAGACTTGGTTGTTGATCTAGATGCTCCTCTGTATGATGGGATGAAGAGCATCAAGCAGGCAAATCTATCTGCTTTCAACAATATTGACCCTCAGTAACACAAGACAGAGGTTGGCATAGATCAAGCAAATTTTATGATACACGTCGATCGTGGCATTCATATCAACCTAGTGGGGTATATATTCGATAGGTGTTGGAGTATAGAAAACCATATCAAGGAATTGGAAAGAAAATCCCAAGAAGCCAAACAAGGGACTTCATTAATTCCTAATCCAATTTGTCAGTTAAGTTAGTTAGTTAGTTCGCATCAGAATACTCTACTTAATCTTAAGCTCTATAAATAGGATACTTTTACACAGATTATTTCAAAAAGTCAATATTCATTCGGTTAATGAGAAGAAGTAAACAATCTTTCACATCCTCTGTTTTTGATAATTCTTAGCAATTTACATGGTATCATCGTGTATCTAGTTTCCGCTGCAATCTTAATCTCTCTATCTGCTTCTATGGTAGAATCTAATTCTGATCCTCCTATCCAAAATTCCATCCCAAACTCCATCCCAAATTCTTCAAGAATCAATCCCTCTGATGATTCTTCAAGCCTCTACTTCTTGCATCCATCTGATAATCCAGGTGCTTTATTAGTTTATGAAATCTTCACTGGAGAGAATTATGTAGCATGGAGTCGCTCTCTCTCTATTGCACTTACAGTGAAGAACAAGATTGATTTTATTGATGGCAGCCTATCTCAACCATCTTCTCAAGATCAAACACTTCGAATTGCTTGGCTTAGGGCAAACAATCTGGTTTTGTCCTAGTTAATGAATTTAATTTCCAAAGAAATTCGTGGAAGTCTTCATTATTTCACAAGTGCCTTCAAGATTTGGGAGGAACTCAAGATTCGATATCTTCGTAGTGATGGCCCTAGAGTTTTCATATTGGAAAGATCACTTAGTTCTATTTCTCAAGCATCAAAGTTTGTCACTGAATATTTCAGTGAATTCAAAACCTTATGGGATGAATACATCAACTACCGTCCATTTCCAGTTTGTCATTGTGGAAATCTTGAAAGATGTTCTTTTGACATTTTGAAGAATTGAGCTGAGCGCCAACAAGCTGATTATGTAATGAAATTCTTAGTTGGTCTGCATGATTCTTATTCAGCATTACGTAGTCAGTTGCTGCTTCAATCTCCATTACCTTCGATGAGCAAGGTATTTTCTCTGTTGCTGCAAGAAGAAAGTCAAAGATCATTAAGCAATACTGTTGGTATATCCCTTGACTCACAAGCTATGTTTGCTACACAATCTCAAAGGCAACACTCACAAAATGTTAGCAAATTTCAAAAACCAAGAGGCAAAACAGATGCAATATGTTCCCACTGTGGATATTCAGGTCACTTAGTAGATAAGTGCTTCCAAATCTGGCAAAAGATCCATCTCTGCTTATCCTGGAAATGAAACTTCACGGTTACCCATTGCAAACAATGCTTCATCTTTGAAGCAGGATGCAAATAATCCCACCAATATTTTCTCGCAAGAGCAAATTCAAAACTTAATTACTCTTGCCAATAGCTTGTCAAATTCAAACATCACCTCTCATCCAGTTGCTAATATTGCAACAACTTCAGGTATTTCTTTAACCTGCAATACAACATCTAATTCACAGAATTCTTTTGCTTGGATTTTTGATACCGGGGCAACAGATCATATGATCTGCTATCCTGATTTTTTTAACTCCATAAAACTGCCCACTGAGTCTTGCAAATCTTCCAAATGGCCAATTTGTTCTAGTTGTATTCACTGGAAATGTCATTCTTTCATCTGACATAACATTGTATAATGCACTTTATGTTCCTGCATTCAATATCAATCTTATTTCTGCTTCAAGATTGACAAAAGATAACCCACTTGGTTTGTTCTTCTTCCAATCCAAATGTGTTTTGCAGGATCTCAACAAATGGAAGATGATTGGGCTTGCTGAAGTCAAGTCAGGTTTATACCATTTACAATTACCTGATGTTACAAAAACTGAGAAGTCTAATTTGATCAGTTCATCTTCAATTTCTGCTAAAGCTTGTAATGCCACTTCTGATATATGGCATCTTAGGCTAGGACATCTTCCAAACTCTAGAATAAAAGTCATCAATTCTTTTGATTCCTCTGTAACAGCTTCAAATAATCACATATGTGAAATTTGTCCATTAGCTAAACAAAAGAAACTTCCATTTCCTGTATCAACTACTCATTCAAATAAAGCCTTTCAGTTGGTGCATTTTGATATTTGGGGCCCCTTTTCCATAATATCTTATTCTGGCTATTCATATTTTCTTACTGTTGTGGATGACTATTCAAGATTTACTTGGTTATATCTTATGAAATCAAAATCAGATACTCGAGTTCTGATTAACAACTTCATTGCCTATGTTCAAAATCAATTCAACACACAAGTCCAAACCATTCAGACTGACAATGGTCAAGAATTCAATATGCCAGATTTCTATCAAAAATATGGCATCATACATCAATCATCTTGTGTAGAAACTCCTCAACAGAATGGTAGAGTTGAAAGAAAGCATCAACATCTACTCAATGTTGCAAGAGCTCTTTTATTTCAGTCAAAATTACCCTTAACATACTGGTTGGAATGTGTGTTAATTGCCACACACATAATCAATAGAACTCCTTCATTAATTCTCAATAATCAAACACCATATTTTCTATTGTTTCATACTTTACCAAATTACAATTATTTCAAAGTATTTGGTTGCTTATGCTTTGCAAACACTCTTACCAATCATCGAGGTAAATTCCATCCTAGAACTGTAAAATGTACTTTTCTAGGTTATCCACCTAACATTAAAGGATACAAAGTTTTAGACTTAAACACTCTAAAAACGTTTGTATCTAGAAATGTTACTTTCTATGAATCAGCTTTTCCATCTATTCCTGATCATGCTCATATCCCTTATGTCTTTCCAAATTTTCCTCAAGTATATGATCATACAACACCAAATATAGCACCAAATACAGTATCAAATAATTCTTCTCACAATTCTGATGTCATAGATTCTGTCACAATCGATTCTAATACTCCACATACTGACTTAACAAATCTGAGAAGGTCTGAAAGAATTAGACATTCTCCCACTTATTTGCAGGATTACTATTGTGGCAACTTGACTTATTCAGCTGCACAATCATCTCTTAGTTGCTCTTCTGGTAAGCCTTACTCAATCCTTTCTTTTCTTTCTGATTCCAAATTATCTCATAAACATAAAGCCTTTGTATCTGCTGTTTCCATTATATCTGAACCCAAAACCTTTAAACAAGCCATCTCTCAACCTAAATGGAAACATGCTATGGCAGAAGAAATAAAAGCTCTTGAAATTAATAAACATGGGATCTTGCCATCTTACCTCCAAACAAAATTGCCATAGGATGCAAATGGGTTTATCGGGTTAAGTTCAAAGTTGATGGCAGTGTGGAAAGATACAAAGCTAGATTAGTAGCTAAGGGATATACTCAACAAGAGGGACTGGATTTTTTTGATACCTATTCTCCTGTAGCTAAAATGACAGCAGTTAGAGTGTTATTAGCTGTGGCAGCAATAAAGGGTTGGTATTTACATCAACTTGATGTAAATAATGCTTTCTTACATGGAGAATTAAATGAGGAAGTCTATATGCAATTATCACCTGCTTTTGCTTCTCCTAATGACCCACGAGTTTGTAAACTTAAAAAGAGTTTGTATGGCTTAAAACAGGCTTCAAGACAGTGCTTCTCAAAACTGTCAGCCTCATTAATTCAATTTGGGTTCATTCAAGGCAAATTAGATTCTTCACTCTTCACTATGAAGACTTCAGAGAGTTTCATGGTTTTATTAATCTATGTTGATGATGTGATCTTAGCATCCAATAATCTTGAGCAAATTGCTATTGTCAAAAAGTATTTGCATGATTCATTCAAAATTAAAGATTTGGGTGAATTAAAATATTTTTTGGGCATTGAGGTAGCAAGATCAAAGAAAGGTATTGTATTGTGTCAAAGAAAGTATGCTCTCGATGTACTACAAGATAGTGGATTTTCTGGTTCCAAACCAGTAGCATTTCCCATGGAATCCAACCTCAAATTAAGTACAAATGATTCTTCTCCACCATTAACTGATGTTGCTGCCTACAGAAGGCTTATAGGTCGACTCCTATATCTAACCATTACTAGGCCTGATTTGGCATACTCAGTCCAAGCTTTAAGTCAATTCATGGCTAGTCCTAGTACATTACATCTTCAAGCAGCTGAAAGAGTACTTAGGTACATTAAAGCTACATCTGGACAAGGTATTTTTTGGATGCAGCATCATCATTGCATTTGAAAGCATACTCAGATAGTGATTGGGGGGGCTGCCTCGACTCAAGGAGAAGTATCACAGGTTTTACAGTGTTTATTGGTGATTCACTCATCTCATGGAAGTCAAAGAAACAACCTACAGTGAGTATGTCTTCTGCTGAATCAGAATATAGAGCTTTAGCATATACTACATGTGAGCTCCAGTGGCTGGTATACCTTCTAAATGATCTAAACATTCGGCATACTCATGCTGCTTTGCTTTATACAGACAGTAAGCCAGCAGCTGCAATTGCTTCTAATCCTGTCCACCATGAAAGAACAAAGCACATTCAACTCGATTGTCATCTTGTTCGAGATAAATAGAAGAAGGTCTCATCAACATCATACATATTCCTTCAAAGCATCAAATAGCAGATATCCTCACTAAGCCCCTAAGATCTCTGAATTTTCATCACTTTATTCGCAAGATGGGAATGATAAATATTCATTCTCATCTTGAGGGGGGGTGTTGGAATATAGAAAACCATATCAAGGAATTGGAAAGAAAATCCCAAGAAGCCAAACAAGGGACTTCATTAATTCCTAATCCAATTTGTCAGTTAAGTTAGTTAGTTAGTTAGCATCAGAATACTCTACTTAATTGTATCTTAAGCTCTATAAATAGGATACTTTTGTACAGATTATTTCAGAAAGTCAACATTCATTCGGTTAATGAGAAGAAGTAAACATTCTTTCACATCCTCTGTTTTTGATAATTCTTAGCAATTTACAATAGGACTCAATTAGAGGCTCAATACATTACGATGGATATATTGTCATTCGGGATCCTGATCATCCGATTTATGCTATATGATGAAGTCGTGCCAAATGTTGCCGAGCATAAACAGGAGCCGATGGGACCAATCAATAATCCCAACCTATCACGAAGCATGAGACACTTGAGACTTCGTCTCCATGGACCTGTTCTAGACCCGGTTGATACTCAAAGAGATGTATAGCTGGGAGATCATGGAGTATCGGCTGGTAAGACATCCACGTAGATCGAGGCATCACGCATAGCTACTCATGAGGAGATGGCCTATATAGTGTGTGTAGAGATCAACAGTGATCGATGCAGTGCATACGAAGGACTGTACTACCATGTTTGAGTTACGTACAAAAATTAATGCCAACATCTCTGAGTTACGTACAGAGATTGATGTCATATCTACGACTTAGGTCACGATCAGTACTCGACTGACATAAATAGAGACAAGTTTAGTTGCAGTCGAGGATGTGTGCAGAGAGTTGGGATCTTAGTAGTTTCTATCTTTTATTTATATTTTTTGTTTTTGGTATGGACAATATTTGGTGTTTTGTAAATTTGATTTAATTATAAATTAAATCTTTTTTATCTTTTCTAAATTAATTATTGATTTATATTATTCCTACTATTTAATTGATAACTTTTATATAAATTAAATATTTATCCAAAGATCAATTCTACTTATCTTCCCAACACACTACACATTACACCTATTTTATTTTTTTCATTTTTCCTATAACAAGTATGTGGTGTATGGATGATTAGTAGAATAACTCAATTAGTTTAACAATAATAAAATTAAATTAAAATAATAAATAATAATGTTAAAATATGTAAAGTAGCATTCCTCTAGTCACCTTTCAAACATTTTATTTTATGGTCGAACATTGATTAACATACCATTCGAATGGTATAGAAATATGTTCAAATGGTAAGTCAATGTCCCGCTGAATTTTCTGACTTAATCTGCCAGTTTCAAGTTTGATCATATATAATATATGTTCAAACATTCTTTAACCTTAGCGTTCAAACGTTGTTGTATGTTATTCAAATGGTAAGTCAATGTCTCGCTAAATTTTTTTCACTTAACGCGCCAAATTATCTTTCAAGCATATTTTATTTTATTTTTGTAAGTAAGCCCACAAGGGGTGTTATAGTATTGAAAGCCTCAGTAAGGGGGAGGAGACCCACATACAAAAAACAAGACCAACCGATTTACAACTTTTGCAAAAGGAAAAAAACTAATGTCTCGTAAGGGGAAGGCCTAGTTTGTCTAATTTCAAAATTCCTTTGATGAGGTGAGGAAGATTGCAGTACTGCATCCAGTTCCTGGGGTTCAACCCAGTCGGCATACGAGCTAATAAATATGTGCTTGCATTGCATTGCCTAAAGTGGTGCCTTACCAAAACCTGCATGCTAGAAATTAAACCTTGGATCTCATCCCAATAATCCTCTAAATACCAGATCCCACACTGTTTTTTCTCCAGCTAGTGCACCATTAATAAGGCATCTAATTGCACCTCCAACTACACTAGACAAACTTCTCTTCAATACCTCAAGCCCTAGAGCAGAGCCATGAGTTTTGCAGAATTGTTCATGCTATGACCCAATCCTAAGGAGAAAACCAACTTCAACTTCCCTTGATCGTCCCTTATAACACCGCCCAACCCCATACGGCCTGGATTTCCTAAGTAGCTGCCATCTATGTTCAATTTAAACTACCCCTGCACTGACTTCTGCCATTTCACAAAGTGCAATCTTTTCCCATTTGGGGGTTAAACGTTATTGAAAGTGCATTCAGTAGCTTCTCATTTCTGGCTTGAATTTTACTTCAAGCTTTCAGGTGAAGTCCAACCCAGGCTATGGTAGCCTTGATTGATCGCCAGAGAGACTCCACCGAACCTGCATGTCTTTCCATTCGCGCTTTGCAGTGCCAGAGCTAAAGAGACTCTGTTAAAATAGAAGGTATGAGGCCAATTAGACACCCTTTTCGGGATGACCAAGCTGCGTGCTTGAACATAAATCCACTTTTTCCTTATGTAGTCTATGTGGATCAAATGGCATGCCCACTTATATTAAGGCTCTTCGCCATATTTGCTTTGCAACTTTGCCTATAGCCAGCACATGATCCTAGTCTTCCAAACACCCCTCTTCGCAGCATTTGCATTTTGAAACCGTGGGAATGCCCAACTTGCATATTCTATCATCTACACTTAGGCAAGCATTTCTCGCCTTCCACATGGTTATCGAGTATTTTTTGAAAGTGTTGCATTCCAAATTCAATCTGACCAATTCGTTTTTGGTACTTTAACTCTAATACACTCCCACATGCTTTTAGTGAAAAAACCACCATTGAAATTTGGAGTCCACACCAGCAAGTCTACACCTGCTTTTTACTGTCCAAGGCAGCCTAAAATCTTTTCTAGTTTTTCATCTCCCACTAGGCTTCTTAGCAAGTCCACATCCCATTCGTTTTCAATCCCACACTCCTGCACTTTTAGAGATGCTGAGTGGTAATGGGCAGTTCATCCACAAGAGGGCCATTTTCCAGCCAATGATCATGCCAAAAAGAAATATTCCCTTCCCAAATACATCATCTCGCATTGCTAAGAATATTGGGAATACTCATCATAATACCTTTCCAGAAACATGTTCCTTTATTAGGCTCTACTAATGTAATGTGTTCAGTTATAACATACTTAGCTTTGAAAAATTGCACCCACATCAAATTTTCAGTTAAGAGTTTCTAGGCAAACTTCATAAGGATTGAGCTTTGGACTTCTTGAAGTTTACGTAACCCCATACCTCCCTCCTGAGTTGCCTTGCACAAAGAGGACTATGCTACCCATTTTCTTTTTGTTTTAGCCTCTAAGGACCCCCAAAAAAAGTTGCTCATTAGCTTGTTTATTTTACTAAGAAATCCTTTTGGTGCCTGCACTACAGAAAGTAAGTGAATCGGCATGCTAGCAACCAACTACAGCAACAAAAGGATTCGAGCCCCATTTGACAGAATCCTGTGCAGCCAACCTCCCAATTTTTCTCTAATACTTGTCACTAGCTTGTCAAAATGGCACACTTTGAGGCGGCCAAAAACTCATGGAACCCCCAGGTATTTAACGAGGAACGAGCCTTCTAAGAATCTTATCAATCGCAGCATACCCCTCCGTCTACTTGCATGAATGTTTTTCGAAAAGAACATATTCCTTGCTAATTTCTTGTCCTGACCATTCTCATATTGTTGGAAAATGTTCCTGATTTTTTTAATAGACACGCAACTTCCATTAGCAAATACATACCATAATTTCATCAGCATTACCAAGTGGGAGATAAGTGGCACTCCTCAAGGATGATTGAATGGCTCTATTTTTTTGGAGGCAAAATTCTTTTTTAGCAACCTGGACAAGATTTCTTCGACCAAGATAAATGAATACGACGACAAAGGATCCCTCTAACGTATCCCACAGCCACAAGGAAAGAAACCTTTTGTAGTCCCATTCACAGCCACTGAGAACCAAGGGGATGATATACATTGGCTAATTAGTCCACAGACTTCCTGAGAGAAGCTAAAGCACCTCATCACATGTAGCAAAAAATCTCAATCTATGCTATCATATGCCTTTCTATACCATATCTACCTTAATAAGCACATTTCCACCGTGAATATGTTTGTTGATTTGATGAACCATTTCTTGGGTTAAGGAGATGTTCTAAAAAATACTATGACCTAACAGGAAGGTTCTTTGTTTCAGAGATATCAGTCTACAAAGTATAGGAAATAGCCGCTTCACTATAATTTTTTAACATACCTTAGAAACCACAAAGCACAAGCTGATGGGTCTGAATTTTTTGAAACTCATAGGATTTTTACCATTCAAGATTGGAACTATGTGAGAGGCTGAATAAAACCTTGGTAAGGGAGCGCCGTGAAAAACTTCTCTAACAGCCTCCACCGCGTCCATCTCCACCCAATCCCAGCATGATTGATAAAATCCCGAGCCAAACCCATCTGGACCCAGGCTGCTATCTATCAAGATAGAGAACATAGCCTCTTTGACTTCTTGGATTGTTGGGGGCTTTGTAATTATTAGATTCACCTGTTCAAAAACCTCCACATTCACATAAGCTGACGAGTCCAGAGGAACCCTCTATGGCCTAGCTTGAAGAAAGTTATTGAAAAATGCCACAACACCCATATGTATGGCCTTTGAGGTCTTCAGGACATTGCCATCCCTTAGTCTCATTTCCTGCACCATAGTTTTTGAAGTAGAGGTGAAGGACCCAAAGAACTGGGCCAACGCTTCCCCTTTCTCTAGCCATTTGAGCTTCACCTGTTGCACTAACCTTGTTTCTTCTCATTGATTCCACACAGCTAGCTCTTCCCTTGTAACCAAGAGGTCCATCTCTATGTCCTCCGAAATTTGTCGTTGCAATTGGTGTTCTAGACTCTCAATCCTCCTCTCCAAACTCTTTATATGGTGCTCTATTCTGCCAAACACCTTAGTATTCTGGTCTTTTAACACCACTTTGAGGTTTTTTAGTTTGCCCACCAAGCGATTGAGTCCCAACTCCTCCGATGGTTGTCGTCAGACATCCTGAAACAACTTCTTGAATCCCTTATGTGAAACCAACATTTGTTGAAATTTGAAGGATGCTGGACCATATTGAAAGACTACCGGCCTTAGCTCCAAAGCCATGAGAGCATGGTAAGAAGAGGTCATTGGTAAATAGCTACACATCGCATCTAGGAGCAAGGTGATTGCCCTTAATTTCATCAAGCATTGATCTAATCTCGACCATCTACGATTTAGACCAATTTGTCAATTACACCAAGAAAACAAGCTCCCAGTTGACTTCATATCTCATAGTCCACATTGTTCAATAAATTCATTATACTCATCCATTGCCACCATCAGCCGGGGTCTACCCCCACGCCTTTCATCATCCTCGTGAATAACATTGAAATCCCCTAGGCCTAGCCATGCTGCGTCATGCAGGATATCCTGCTGTAATAGCCACCACAACTCCCTATGATCCTGATATCTACATTTCGCATATACTATTAACATGTAAATCTATTGGTTCTCAAAAGGCAAGGAAATTGTCACATGTTGAGTACCATCATTCAAGATTGAGACCTGTAGGCCATCCCTCTAAAACAACCCTAACTTACCTCCCATGTTTTGGTTCGAAAAATAAGACTAGAAGTCTAAACTTCTTTGCAATAATTTTAGCTAGTCTTCATTGGCAAAAGGCTCTACCAACATGAGAAAATTGGTCTTCTTCCTTTTCACAATCTTGCATAGTCTCCTTCTTGATGTCCCTAACCCCCTTATATTCCAAAATAAATGCTTACACATTATAAATTTAGTTGTGAGGGCTTACTCGGCACCCTGGTAGTGTTTCTTAACCTTCTCCTACTCTTGTCTATCTCCTTTCTAGATTGCGTCTCACTATTTGACGAGCAGTCCTTGAATTTCCCCATATGAGTCCCAGCCTCCCCATCAGGATCCGACAAAAAATCCATATGAGATCCATGGTTCTCCTCACCTAGTCCAATACTGACGATCTCATCCATCTTAGGCAACAAGGCACATTCAACAGCTTCCAAAGCACACACTTGCTTTATTGTCTAACCCGTAATCAGTAAGCCACAGGAGAGCCCGCCCACCAGCTGACATGAATCTTGCACCATGGTAACCTCCTCTATCAACAAAGTGTCCGACCAGGTGGCTTCATTCAACGGCCCCTATCCCCCAACCTCCATCTCTCCTTCATCTACCTCAACCTCTCCCTCCTCTATCTCCACCCCTCGTGAAGGCGAATTTGCACTCCCTTCCACCTGTAGCAACTGACCCACTAAGTTCCCATTTCCATTTCCCTTCAGTGCTACGTTACTATGCCCCTCCCCATTATTTCCTTCCAAATTCCTGGATATCAACCCCTTCGAGTTATCTTCCACATCTCGATTGTCATTACTTTACTTCTCCCCTTCCTTCTTTTTCCTCTCCCCCTCCTGTTTTCCCCCATCTCTCCAATGGCAGGTTTTATCATTGTGGCCTTGGATATTACATTTGCAACAATACACCGGGAGAGTCTCATACTCAATTTCCACATACAAGCTGGTCGGTTTATGGGGAGTTCCAATCCAAATCCCATGAAGAGGTACCTTAGCTGCATCCATTTCCACACACACCCGAGCCTCATCAGTTCGAGTGGCACACTTCGTGATATTATCTAGGCACAAGAATCTTCTGATAGGGGCAGTAATGTTCTTCAAGAAGGATTCATGGTAGAAGTTTGGTGGCAAGCCTGAAAGGACTACCCATTCTGGCACAAGCGACGGCTCCCTATCCTCATTAAAATCTGGATGCCAATGAAATGCTCAATAGGTCACTCCATTGATGTCCGTTGCTTCCCTGGACAGGGCCTGCAGGAAATCTGCCTCATTGGATAACCGAATGAAGACATTCCGAAGTCTACGCATTGATGAGACCACAGGTTGTGACCCCAGTCTGCAACGACTTCAAATGAAAGAACGAATGGTGTCTAGCGAAGGACGTTGCCTCATGAACTTCAAGACTATCAAAAATATGACAAAGACTTCCCCATCAATCATCTAAGTAGGACACAGTGGAATGAAAACCTCCGAGAGTGGCTGGGGAGATTGCGCGACCAAATCTGTGACTGCTAGCGGGCTCCCAACCTTCGCCTGGGAGCCCGGCTGGCCCATGGCGGCGGCCATGAAGACGACTTTACATCTCAAAAATTTTTCACACCTAGAAGAGCGCAAAAGGGCAAAAACATCTCTAAAAAATTATGCCTTAGTACAAGTGATCACAAAATTTTCAGCAAAATTAAATTTTGCGTTTAACAAGAATAAAATAAAATAAAAATAATAAGTAATAAAAAATAATTTTAAATATGTAAAATCGCATTCCTCTAATCATCGTTCGACCATATATAATTTCCGTTTGAATGTTCATTTTATTTTGTTTGAACGTTTTTTATAGATGTTCGATCTCAAACAATATCCTTGATAAGTCCTTTTTTCACTACAGCATCTCGAATGAGTTTGAGCGATTCCTCTAAATCGTCGCAGAGCAGGTGAGGATCAGGAATCACACTTGGATCAACTGACAAAGCAAGGGTCATCTTATTCATGTAACTTTGGATATGGAAAGTCAGTGCCTGCAATATATATATATAGAATCGGAAAAACATGTACATCAGTCAGGTATTTGACGTGTCAAGATATGTCAATAAGGAGACATAAATTCGATCCCATAGAAAAGGAACGAGGAGAATGAAATAAAACGCATGTTAATTCATGAATATCAAGCATATTCTTTTGTTCGATTAGTTTTCTTTTGAGTAAACATGATATTCTGTTGTACGGAACTAAGGGAGACAATTCTATTAGAATTGGATGACTTACATGTGGATGCCCATAGACATAAGGAGCAAGGTAAGCCAATGGATGGCCATAAAAGCTTATTTCTTCCTGCGGGCCAACCAAGCTGGAAATGGCCATTGTTGTGTTGGAGATTGCTCTGTGCGTTATAGCAGCAGCAACC
Organism: Carya cathayensis; assembly: GCA_011037825.1. Taxonomy (NCBI): domain Eukaryota; kingdom Viridiplantae; phylum Streptophyta; class Magnoliopsida; order Fagales; family Juglandaceae; genus Carya; species Carya cathayensis. The sequence goes on from QGSO01000223.1 coordinate 1,846,403, forward strand.
TGTTAAATATAAATCCATGTAAACATAATCTATGAAGTTATTCGGCAGCTCTTTAAACTTCCGGCTCTCTGATGATAAACATTTTCTGCATTAATGCTACATTTCCGATCAACAATTCTATATGACAATTGCTTTACTTCATTTTGTTTGTCTGCGTATAAATTTGGATTTGATTAATTCCTTGGTAATAATTTCTTTGACACTAGTGATCAGCTGGAGTTATGTGCAGTTAGAAACCAAGTACTAGTTCTAATTAAGGAGATAATGTGCGTGCGTACGTACCTTGGCTCCAAATGTTCTGAGTACTAACTCAACAAACGAATATGTGCATATAGCTTCACGTGAGAGCTTTTTTCGGTCAATGGCTGCCTTAGTTTGTCGAACATACTCCAATGGGTCGTCTTGCAAAGCAGTGTTGAAGGGAAGGAGCCAGTATCCAATCAAATTGCCCCACCTGATCTTCGACCCCTTGGCCATCATATCAGCCAGATCCTGTTTAATTGACAACATTACTATACGATAAACATTGGCGTGGAATATTTCGATCAAAACTCTTCAAGTTTATATCTAAGGTAATAGACAGTTAAAATTATCTGATAAAATGTAAACTAAATAATTCAATGCATATCTTTCTATGATCAGTTTCCACTTTTGGAATGATCTATCATTTAGATTTTTGGGTTTATCATTGTGAGGCATATTGGGATTTGATATTCTTCAAACAATGATGAAAGATAATTTACCTGGATTCCTACAGTTTTTCGTAGATTGACAAGAATGGTTGCCCTAAAGCGGGTACCTTTTGGAATATTGGTTTTCCTCTTCTTCACTCGCCCATCTTTCTGCTCCTCACCTGCTGAGTGAACTATACATGAATTAGGGAAGGTAATAAAGCATTTTAGTTGGTTTACTATATATATAAAAATTTGAGACAGTCATGAACATGCATAACATGGTTTGTGATAATATAATACTCATCGTTGGACCAACCAAAGTGTATTAGTACAGAATTGGGGGATTACTATGATAAAATCCCACATCTAGACTGATATGTGTTGATTGGGATAAACCAGATTCAAGAGGTTCTTCTTGGACTTGGATAACCAGAAACCATGAGAAGGCAATTACAGGATCTCTCGTGATTACTGTAATCACATGAGTTGGACCGATGTTAATGCTGACTAAGAGCTGGAAAAAAAAAATTATCCAAGACATGCAATGAGTAATGAGATACAGTCATTTATTGTGCAAGTATATTTCCATTCATTTTTTTAAAAAAAAAAAGTGGGACTCATCATTAAAAAATTAATTTTTTAATGTAAATCTCATATTTATTTACTTTTTTCAATATAAGTGTGTGGTGTTTGTACACTCTATGACTGCAAATATTATTTCTTAAAAATAAATGTGACATTAAATAATGAGCAAAAAAGTAAAAACAATAAAAAAAGAAACTTTCCAAATATTTGATGCCACATCAGAATATCGACAATTAAAGGATGATGATAACTACATTGGGTGGTGGAGTGTTCTGAGAAGACTCCATTACTATTTATTATTTTATAATTATTTTTTGTCTACTTTTTACTATTTTGTACTACTATTCATTACTATTTAATATTTTTTTTATTACTTTTGACTAATATTTACAGAATATCTGAAATCACCTCACTCCCCAAACATAACTACGAGCAAAATAAACAAAACATTACTCAATCGTCAATCTTAAACATGATATCACAATATAATCATTTATGGAATTGATGGAAATTAACTTACCGTATCTACGGTTTAGATATCTGGAAAGTCCAGCTTGAGTTACTCCAACAACTACATCATTGATAGTCTACAAAATACATCCACACCAAAATTAAAAGGGAAAAAGCTTCATGATTGTATAAAGAAAGTGAATAAACAAATGCCCATCAACTAAGCATCATGTACTTGAAGCAATCTTACAACAGAATGGCTTATAATAATAGTCTTTCCATGGTTTTGGAGAGACATTGGGTGGTCATTTCTTTGTGATAAAATATAGTAAATGATTTATTACAAATGCCAACTAAATTTTTCCATTCAAACTCTTATAGGTTTATATAGACACACATACATACAAGTCATGCTACCGGACCATATGAAACATACTGCTCAAATGACCATTGTGACATGGCACCACCACATACGTAGTGCTACTTGATTTATTATAAAACAAAACAAAACAACAACAACAACAACAATAACAACGAAAAAAACATATTCAAAACAAAAAAGTGTCCAAAAAAATATTCGCTCCATCCCTTTTATGTTTGTATTTTTTTAATAAACCACATGGCACCGCGGTGATGCTATGTCAAATATATAAGCAATAAGGTTCTATATATATGGCTTGGTAGCATTATTGTATATACATATAAATTATGAAATTAGTATCTAAATTGAAGTAATAGAAGTTATAATTTCATTTAAGAAAATAAAAAAATTAATCAAGTATTGATCTGATAAATAGATTCTAACTTAGTCAGCAACGAGCAGTCATTTATGACTAAATTGTTTCTATTGAATGATGATGAAACATGATTTGAATTTAAGATATAAGAGTTGCCCACACGTTAGCCAGAAGGTGCCAAGTGTTTTGTTGAAATTCCAAGTAGATGCAAGATTTGTAGAGCCTAATATTGGACAAAAAAAAATGAAGAATCATGTAACGGGTTGGCCATTATGGCCAAGGAGCGATCGAGACGTATGGGCGCTACATGGCCAGTCAACTTTAGCTAGAAGTACTATTCACTGACTATTCCATAAATTTTTAACGATACAAAAGTCAATCTTTTAATACAAAAGTTATTTAATTTGAAAAATATCTTATATTTAAATCAGAATAGATTATTCTTCCTAATTTTACCAAAATACTATTTTAAATAATTTAATAAAATAATATTTAATAATACAAAACAAAAATAATTTCAGCTAGATATTTAAGTAAAAAACACTTAAAATGGGAAACTATCACATCTTAAATGGGTAAATGAAAATAATACTGTCATAAAAGTTTAAAAACTATAATTTTCAGACAAATACAGATTTCAAAAAAAAAAGATCATAGGAAAATGTTTCCAAGTCCACGTTCCAAAGATAAAAGTCATCGGGTGGTATGGTACTATAATAAAAATACTAAATTATCTTATCTCATCTTATTGTTATTATTTTTTAAAATTTTTATAAAAAATATAATAAAAATTTATTTTTTAAAATTTTAAAATAAAATTAATATTAATAAATTATATTATAACAATAAAAATTACATTATAATCCAAAACAACTCTCCAAATATGTCAACTCATCTAAATTGTAACCAAACCTAAAATCTTCTGTTTACTGGTAGGGCCCTGAAAAGGGAGGACTTAATTTGAAAATTAGAAAAAGATTTTCATGGTCCCACCACTCCATTCCAAAGCAAATTGACATGGAATACTGTCCGATTCAGGTGACAATCGATCGAGCTGGCACCATTCATTTGTTAGCTTGAATGACGAAAATATATTTAGACTCTAATTAAATTAAATAAATAAATAAATTAACCTGAATAAATAAATAAAATGGGTTGTTGTGAATCGGCGTACACACCATGGTCATTGCATTCTTCACGAGCTTTATGTCGTCCAAACTGACCGTCCGATGTACGAATTTCTTGATGTTCAGCTGAACCCCAGGTTCACCTTTGATTGATGTTTTCATGTCTTTTAGAAATAAAATAGTCGCCGCAAACAATAACGTATCCACCACAGTGTTCCAAATCAACCTTAAAAACAACCAAAATGCTAAAAGGAACCACCAAAACCCGTTCGAATTAGTTGAACTTGCACGGTTTTTGGCTGGAATAGTAGGCAATGCTTCTGGGTCCGAGGTTTTTCTCGTGCAAGCTAGGAGAAGAGATATTAGAGATGCACCGTCCCCCATTGAGTGGTGGATCCTAAAAATCCCAACAGCCTCTGCATCTGAGGTTTTGATGTTGAGAAGGTGAAGTTCCCATAGAGGTTTGGAGAGGTCTAAGGGAGTTCTGGTGAGATTTGACACATAGTCTTTCACAAATCTGTCTGGAAAATCTATGTTGGGATCCAATTCAGGAACAATAACATGATCCTCCAGATTTACTTTCGTCTGACTCCATTTTTTCTTTTTGTAGTACTTGTTTCCATCGACGACCTTTTGTATTACAAGAAATGGAAAACGTATGTTAACATCTATAAATATTACATGTGGCAACAACTATTATTGAATTCCCCCTCTTCTTTCTCTTATATATTTTCAGGGGAATTTTAAAAAAAAAGAAAAAAGCTTTTTTCCTTTGAATAAAAACTAATGCAAATGGCACATCTTGATTTTAGGCATGCTTTGAGCATTAATTGTGACACACTATAATCAAAAAATGGATTTAGGTTGTGGCTGTTACCCAAGGCTGATGTGGAAACCAGTTTGAGCCTGGCAGTACTACCCCGGACTGTCAGGGACAGAAAAAATTCTTTTGTTGTTACACTTGAAAAGGGGAGTGTTTCTCGGTTTCAGTATCAGTAAAGTTTTTGTGAGAATCAAATTAATGAACTGTCGGTGGTCATGCCAATCTCATGGTGGATGTGCAGGGGGTACCCAAAATGCCACTTCCCCTGAAAGTACCTACCTTTATTTTTTGTGGCCCCATTACCTTATACTCCAGAAATTAAAAAACTTTTGATTAGGTTGCAACCAAAGTGGACTGTTCAAAACAGATTGAGATTAGTCATTGGTGGAGGATTTCCAGCTCAATGGGAGTGCGAGGTATCAAAGTTTTGATTGGATAGTGGAAACTTTGGTTATGTTCTTTCTGGGAAAACAAATGTAAGTTCAAGTTCAATTGGGCTAAATTGGCCACAAATATTTGAGAAAGGCATTGCTTTTATGGTATTCAAGAAAACCAAACCATGGTTTTTGACCAAGTCCCACCAGAGAGAGAGACAGATAATAAAATAAAATAAAAGAGCAGAGGAAACCAGCAAAGAAGAAGATGAGAATATAGAAGAAATACGATACTTTTCTTACCAGCTTGCTGGAGAATCTAGGATGTTTGAGCAAAGTATGTTCCAAACCAGCTTTAAAAACGTTTGGATTGATTGGTGTCTTGAAACCGATGATGGCGATGATACAACAGTTGAAGCGTGGCGCATGAAACAAACGAGCTGCTGGACTTAGCGCCACCTCATGATTGCTTGATGATGCCTTGCCATTGCCCATCAGCATCATCTTGCTTCTCCAATCCCCTCCCTCTCTCTTCTCTGTGGAGGAGGATTTTGTTTTTGTTTTCGTTTCAAAAAACCCTCGAAAACTGTCCGTCTTCTCCTGCTCAGACCTCAGTAGTCGGTATTCATGTGGGCTTGAATTCGTCTAAATGGGGTAAATGGCTGCCTGCCTGCTTTGGAATAAAGTAATGTCACGAGCAACCATTTATACAAGTTGAGTTTTTTATAAATAGTAATAAGTTAGAATGATAGAATAAGTTCTATAAAATTTATTTAAAATGAGTTTAAATATATTTAGATGTTAAGATTAGTTTGATATTATTTATAGAAAGTTGAAAAAGATTGTGAATTTTACGTGTAAATAGGTGTTGAATTAAAGAAAATTATAAATCTTACGTGTAAAAATATTTTAAATTGAGATAAATTTAATAATTTGATAATTATGTATTTAGATATTAAATACAACTTAAAATTAAACTGAATTAAATTGATCTCAATACAGTCCAACAACCAAACTAGCTCTTAACCTTCCTAAAACATATAAAAGCATTGGAAATGGGGCCCAATTCTAAAATTAGGCTAAAAATTAAAGTTTTGACTAAAATTGAAGTCATTGAAAATATTAACTTACATTCGATTATTTATCTTGAAATTAAAATAATAATTTAATATTATGTATTTTAATAATAACTTTAAAAATATTTTTTATAATCTTTTTTGTCAATTCAGACTCATAGCTGCTAATATCTTACCAAAAAGAAAATAAATAAATTCTCCTGTCTTCTCCCCTCCACCACTAGTCCCTTTTATTATGAAGATTCAAGAACAAGGTTTCTATGGTCTAAATAAAAAGTAAATAAAAATTAAAGATTATAAAGGTGAAGTGAAAACACTATTGGTTACATGGCGATAACTTGGTTATATTTTGATCTCAACAAAAGGAAATTGAGTAACAAGAATGCGAGAGAAAGGGAACCGCTCGGTTGGTGATTTTTTCTCAATAAAATATGTATTTGATTGGAGAACAGTAACTCGCTTACTATGACTTTACGATTGGATTTACTGTAGTTCAATGTCTCCCTTACACATTTTTAGTTAGTCCAATATATATAAGTTTGAATAAAATTTTGCTAAATTTTAAATTTCATTAATATTTGACTAATTCAATGAGCACCACGTTTTCCTCCACCCTTTTTTATGGCTTCTATTTTTATTTTCTTGTGAATGATGCTAATTTAGAACTGTTTATCCGGGCTAAATTTTTTCCTGACCCGGTTCGAAACCCGTATAACCAGGTTCTGGTTATAGGTTTCGACCCGAATTAAATCCTGGCTAGTATCCAGATCATCAAAACCCGGGTAAAACCGATACCCGGGTTGTATAAAAAGGAAGTTCAGTACCCAAAAACCCCCGGACAGTCCTCTCTCTCTCTCTCTCTCTCTCTCTCTCTCTCTTAGGAACTTCAAGCAGCATAGAAACCCATGACCCATCTCATCGTGACCCCATCATCGTCATCTCCTTCATTGCCGAATCGCCATCATCTCTCTCTCTCTCTTACTCTAGTGCAAAAACCCTAGCTCGTGCCACTCCTCCTTTGCCGATCGAAGATCTATTCTTCTTGGCCGTCTTCTTCTACTTTTTACTCCGTTTGGCTAGATCTGCTATTTTGTTTTAATGAATTTTTTTTTTCTGTTGCCAGATTTGTAAGAGGATCCCAAACCAGTTGATGATGGTGGCTATGGGGGAGATCTAACAACTTTGGGTGCTCTCCAATGAGGTTCCTAACAATCTGGGTATGTGTTCTGAAACCCTAGCCTCCTCTGTTTTCTGCGTAAAGGGTCGAGTTCAGTTGTAACCCTCAACCATATATTAAGTGATATATCTATTTAATATTTTTATGCTTTGAAATGGTTGCTAGATCTACTCTCTTTGTTTTTAAACTTGTTTTTTTTTAATTTTTTGTTATTTGGGCCTATTTTGTTCTGTATTACCTATTGATTTTGGTGAGACATTTTGTTTACGATACTTATGTATAGATTCAAGGGTTCAACGATTTTTGTCCAAGAATTTTGTTTTTTTTTCATTTTTTTTCTTTATCTGAATACTGTTGATTCAAGTCCATACCTGCATTTTCTCAAAAATATCGTTTTTATTGTGAAACTTTCCTTTTTGTTTTGTTACCAGTGCAATTACCCTACTACTTGTGTTATTTTGATGACTCAATATATACTTAAAACTAATTAAAAAATGGAAAATGTAACGTTGCATATTACTTTCCTTTGAACTTCTAATCTTCTTTTGGTTGCTCTGTATTTAATACACAACATCATTAAGCTTCTTCTTCTTCTTTTTATATCTTTTCATTGAGTTCATATTTGAAGTCATCTAAACCTTTAGGAAGATCAACATTTGGTATCCATCTGTTGAGCTTTTACAACTCATGGATTCTTTGTGACATTGGTGGGTGGTGGTATTTGTTAGATTTTTGTTTAGCTTAGATTCTTTGTTATTATTATTTTGTTAGTTGTGATTGGTGGTGAATAGGGTTTTAGAGACTTGTTTTGCTTGACTATTTCAGAGAAAAACAAATGCTTTTTATAGGAATTACCTCACTTGTCAAATGAGGGTTTTGTTTTGAATAACTCAAAATGTTTTTGTTTGTTTATCAGTAATTATTTTAACTACATTTCAAAATATTCTGTGTGCGCTTAATAATGATAAGATTGATACTATTCTTATTCTATCATAAGAGTTGATACAATGTGTTTTTTTTATTACTTGTTTTGCATTAATACAACTATATAGAATTGACCACAAGAGACCTATTGAAAACGGGGACATCTATTTAAGAGAATAATTTCTTTTCCTAAGCTGTCATTGAGAGAATTAATTATTGAAGGGTGTATTATTTTTTATCCAAGACAACTCTGGTGCTGTTGCTAATTTAAAAGTAACTGGTAACATGCCTAGAATCAATTTTGGACTCTATATTGATCATAAGCCATTGTAAAATGTTAATATAAGTAGGAAGCATGCAATGTTTCCCTGCATTATTTAGTAATATTGTGCAATATTATGATTAATTTTGGACTCTATATTAAGATTTCATATTCCATATACCTTTTGTCCTGTTTTTCTCTCTATGATTATTTTCAGAGTGGATTGAGATGGAGTTTGTAGGATGTTGTGGGGTTACAATCAGTATTTATTTAACTGATTTCCATGTCTTTTGTTTTATATATATTAACGTGCAAGGTGATGTTGTGGCAAGCCTCTAGTTTCTAGAAGCTCGAAGGTGATGTTGTGGCATGCCTCTAGTTTCTAGAAGCTCGAAGTGTTTTGGAATTGTAATAGAAGCTTTATGTGTAAGGGGAGCAGTGAAGGAGATCGGTTACCAACTATTCCAGAAGCTCTTCCTAATTAAACTCAAAATCAACAAGTGCCCTATGCAAGCACTTAAGTGCACAGTATTGGTAGCAACGCATTTAGCTTAAAGGGTAGCTCCGTAATTTTTTTAAAAACTTTCCATCTTGGGCGATTAGGGCGACTGGTCTTGAAGCAGGGCAGGTGCGGCTGTGCCCTTATGGCCGCCGTTGGACCTGGGGTTTCGACGGTTCGTCCGGCAGATTTCTTAGCAAAACTGGCATCTGAGGATTGTGAGGTTATCTGGGATTCTTTGAATATGATCCCTTCTTTATTAAGGGGGCTGATTAGAACTGATAAACTAAGTCTTCCGTATATCAGAGTATGATTGTTATGGTGTTTGGGTTTTGGGTGGTTTGTAAACCTCCAAGTGTTTAGTTGTTTCCACGGTTTTCCTCCGCCATAAGTGAGGGTTTTAATAAACTTGGGCCGGGGCTACTATGTGGGTGGCTACCGACTCTTTATAAAAAAAAAAAAAAAAAAAAAAAAAAAAAAAAAAAAAAAACTCAAAATCAATCATGACAATGGCTTGTGATTTTGTGTTTTGTAATGTAATGTATAAAATATCAAATAATGTAATATGTGATATCAAATAATGTAATATCAAATAATGTAATATGTATAAAAATCAATCAGGATTATCTTTTTCTTAAAAACAATTTAATAATAGTCTTTGTTTAAAAAAAATTAAAAAATGGGTATAGCCCGAAACCCGGATTCCAGGTTTTTAAAACCCGGATACATCCGGGTTCCGGACGGGGTCATAACCCGCCTATACCTAGGCCGGAACCCAGCCTAGATTTGAAATCTGGGTTCCGGGCCAAGTATATTCAGATATCCGGTCTGAAATCTAGATGAACAGCCATACTCACAAGTAGCTGTGCGTGATGCCTCGGCCTATGTGGATGTCTTACTAGTCAATACTCCATGATCTCCCGGTTGTGCATCTCTCTGAGTATCAATCAGGTCTGGAACAAGTCCATAGAGATGAAGTCTAGAGTGTCTCATGCTTCGTGACAGGGTGGTGCTGTTGATCAATCACATTGGTTCCCATTTACGCTCGGCAACATCTAGCACGACCCCATCATATAGCATAAATCGGGTGATCAAGATCCCGAATGGCAATATATATGTCGTAATGTACCGAGCCTCTGATTGAATCCTATTGAAAATATACCCACTAGGTCGATAGGAACACCACGATCAACACGTATCACAAAATTTGCCCGATCCATGCCAACCTCTGTCTTGTGCTGCTGAGGGTCAATATTGTTGGCAATGATCAAATTCATGATCTTGAAGAAAGCAAATAGATCCGCCTGCTTACTGCTCTTCATCCCATCATACAGAGGATCATTTGGTTCAACAACCAAGTCTCTCACCTCATGATCAGTGAGGATATCGAGCTCATCTGTATAAACTGACCCCTCGTCCTCAGACGTCTCCGCATCACTCGAATCTAGAAACTCTCTAGGCATCACATTTAGATATGTAGTGCGTAGTCTAAGAGTACCAATAAATTCAGTGTGTCCGTCCCCTAAAAATATAACTGAAGCTCCTCAAACAGAGATCGTGTAGGCCCCTCTGTCATCTAGGCTGGCACACCGAGCTCTTTATAGAACTCAAAGATGATATCAATATAAGAAACGAGATAACATGCTTCGTCCTTCTGATCTAGGATTGGTGCCCAACCACGATCGTTGAAAACTGATGACAAGAAATGGCCCTCCTAGATAAGAGTCAAGAATTCAAAAATCTTCACCTGACGCTTTAATAAAATAGTCCTCTCTCGAACTGTTTGGATGGAAGGCTGGCCTAGTCTGCCATGGTTATTCCTATAAGACATTATCGATATGAAATTTTAAAAATAAAATATATATACAATATTAGTTATAAAATATAATAAATAAATATTATCAAAATTATATTCTAATAGCACTCCCATTGGCTTGACTAAAATATAACTTTAACCAAATTTAGCTAACAAAATACTTAAAACACCCCACATTGAATTAGGCATGTCTACATAAATTTTTAATTTAATTAGAATATAATTATTATTAACATTAAATTGATAGAACTGGAAAATGTGATAAAAATAAATTCATTAGTTAATATTAATTAGAATATAATTATAAGTAATTTTATATTAATTTAATATTTATTAAATGTGATCAATATTAATTTAATTTAATTAGAATATAATGTGCACTAATACTAATTGTGCATTATATACCATGAACATTCATGTGTGTGGGTTCATATCATTCAAACAGACACAATAGGCTAATTAATAAATAGGCACTTAGCCGTAGAAGTAGCATAAAAAAATGAAAGTAAAAAGGAGAAGTGTTAGGTGACTTACAAAAACAAAAAAAGTTTTAAAAAATAAACTTATAAATTAGCATAATTAATTGATATGATGTCATATTTATTTTATAATATATAAACAATTTTATAATTTAACAGATCCACACGTCCAAACCACTTTAATATAACTTATAACCTTTTATAAGTTAGGGCTGTACATAAAAACTTTTAATATAAGTAGTTTGGGGTTGGAAGTTGGAACTCCAAGAATGCTTTTAGAGGGGCTAGGCGTATCATAAATGTTGTGAAAGAGAATTGCAGGGGCCCACAACATTGTCAATTTTAGGCAGTTGGTGTTATGTTGTGTTTTGCCAACTGGAGGCCTAGGAAAGTACCAGGTTTTGGGTGTCCCAAAATTGGGGTTACAGGTAGACATTTTCTTCACATTTTAAATATGCATGTATACTCCTGGCCTCTTAGGTAAATCTATGGATCATGTCCATAAACAAAATTATTTGCACGAGGCACCAAACATATCCAAAGATGGGGGACTCAGTCGCAGAAAGTAGCATAAAAAAAATATAACGAGAAAAGAGAAGTGTTAGACTATTTTAAAAAGAAAAATTATAAAATTAAACTTACAAATCACCGCGATTTCATATTAGATGTCATATTCACTTTATAACATAACAAAAACATATTTACAATTTGACAGATTCCATCAAACCTTGTTAATTTATAAGTAAACTATAATAAGATTTATTTTTAATTCAGGCCGCATTTATTAGAAAAAAAAAGGATCCCAAATTGTCCAACTAGGCTAGTAGTTTTGTGATCAAGAGCCTTTAAATTCTCGCAACGGATACCCAACTGAGTAGCTATATCTTACATGCCTTTTTCCATGATACTTAAGCATCTTAAATCTTTTGAGGGAACTAGCTAGGTGTATCTTAAATATTGTGAAAGAGAGTTGAAGGGCTCACAACATTGACAGATACAACATTTTTTATTTTTTATTTTTATGAATAAACTTTCATTAAACAAAAAACAAAATAAAAGCTATGTATATATATATGTGTATTATAACACTTTTATAATTAAATATATAATATGTAACCTAATTACTTATGTCTATATATTGAATATACTTTGTCTCTATATTTTATAATTTGTACAATAATTAGCCGATAAGATTTAATAATTTCATATACTAGTATGTAGGAACCATAAATAAAATAGATATATTCTATCATATTATGAGTATGTATTAATAATTTATGTAGGCATATAATATATTGTTATTATGGATAAATCTAAACTAGTTAGATATTAATTATATATAAATTTTTAAAATCTAATAATTCAATAGAAGTTCTACTTGTTAGTTGTACAAATTCAATATTAGATTTTTATTTTATTTTTTATTTATCTAATCTATTAATTAAATCTTATTCAAAAATAAAAAAAATAAACAGCTCTGGCTCGAGCTCAAGTATTTTGAGTCAAGCTGAGCTCGACAAGGCAAAGACTGGTTCAACTCGACTTGATTATAGCCCTACCTATATGTTAGATGCCATTTTCTTCTAAACATTTTTTTTTTAAAGTTAGCAACCCTTGTAGGTTGGGGTTGGAAGTTGGAACTCCAACCATATATGGATTCCATGCTCCCTAAGCATCTTAAATGCTTTGAGAGGAACTAGCTAGGCTTATCTTAAAACTTGTGAATGGGAGTTGAAGGGCTAACAACATTGTCAATTTAGGCTAGGGTGTTGTTTTGTGTTTTGCTAATGTGGAAGAATATGCCAAGTTCTGGGTGTCGTAAAATTCGGGCTCTAGGTAGACAATTTCTTCACCATATTTAATATATGCCTATTCTCTCTTTAAGTAAATCCACAAACGTAAATAACATTACTTGTGGACACTGAAAAAGGCATGGACATGGCATACAACATATTTTATTTTTCATGCAGCACACCTTTCAAAGTAAATTCATAACATTTAATAGGGCTGTGCAAAACTTCCAACGGTTCCGACTGCGGCCAAAGTCCTCTTTGACTCCAAATCCAATGGAGTTAAAAAAATTCAGAATTTGGAGTTGGAGTCGGAGTTGCTCAAATATTTTTAGTTGGAGTCAATGTAAGCTCCGACATCTGAACTTTGACTCCGACATTTAAGCTTAATATATTTAATAGTGTAATCTAAGTAATAGGTGGTTTAGTGGCCTAACAATGTAGGCATGCATTTTGCAAACAACTGACTTGCCTTCGAGCCCCCCACCCCCGCCCCCCCCCAGCATACGAGACAAAATAACTCTTAAAATGATGCCGTTTACACCTCCAATATATTTATCTATTCAATTCAACCAAAATCCTATGTCGTTTCTCTGTTCCATTGTTTTCTTAGAAACTCTATTTTCTCTCTTGTCCTTACCCAACAACTTTCTCTCTTCCTCTGTTGGAATCCAAAACTCCAGCATGCAAAAACCCTTAGTAGTAACTAGCAAGATAGTTATAAAAATAAATATTAAAAAAAAAAAAAAAAAGAAGAAGAAGAAGAAGGAAACAAGGCGCTTGGACCACCCAAGTTGGGCATTGTCGATTCAAAGAACATCATTGGTAGGTCCGACCGGCTACTCATGTGTTTTGTTTGTTATAATTTTTGTTATTTGTTGTTCATTGTTATTAAAAAAAAACAGAGAGAGAGACAGAGATCAAGAGAAAAAAGAACAAGTTGTTCTTTGTTGGGAGATCATGTTGCAAGAGAGAAAACAAGTTGTGAAACGGTCTTTGTCGAGAAATCGCCCTATTTTCTATTATGTTTTTCTTTTCTTTTCTTTTCTTCTTTCCTTCAACACTGATCGGAGCCCTGACCTCCAACTCCGGTAATGCCTATTGGAGTCGGAATCCACTTTGATTCGAAGTCGGAGTCGGAGCCCAAGTTTGCCTCCAACTTTGGTAGGAGTTGAGCTTTCTGACTCTGTTGAAGGTGGAGCCCAGCCCTAACATTTAAGGTACAATTAGTACCTTTCACAACAGTTATGATACCCCTAATGTCAATATGTAGTACTCTGTTATTCTAGAAGGGGATGCTTTATAGTTAGGGGGCTTAATCATCATATTGAAAGATGGGATAGGGTGAGAATGATCATGACAGATACTAAATTGTTGAATCTAGTTTGAGTCAGTGGAAAGTGATGTTTGTAAGGAGAAGTGGCAATCATTTTGCTCACTGTCGAGCTAAGGATTCCTTTGAGCTAGTTGAGGATTCAGTTGAACTAGTTGTTACACCATATTGTAATCTTGTATCCTTTTTATCTTGATTTCAATAAAGTCTTATTATTCATTTCAAATAAAGAAAAAAAAAGTGATATTTTATAAATTGTTGTTGGTTTTTTTAAAAATAAAAAATAAAATGTGCGCGGACGAGTTTAGAGGGTAACGAATATTGGGCATTATATCCAAGTATCCACTACCCTAAACGAACCCGTTTTGAAATTAGCATCAGCTAATTTATGGAACCTCCGCCTACCGTTGTATTTTTCACTGTTGACTTTATGGGAACCTCCAATTATAAGTCTCATCTCCATGTAAAGAAAATGTATGTGTATTTGCTCATATTTCACATTTTCATTTTAGTTATTTATTTATTTATTTTATTATTATTATTATCATCCTCTATTTGTACTTATTTTTTAGTTCAAACCATGCTAGAGATCTAACCAGCTTGTATCCAAAATGACGTATATATCTACTATATCTTCTATATATAAAAAGTGTGTATGAAACGAAAAATCTTGTTTTAATGGTTTTTATTGTTTTACCGTTAAAATTAACGCCGTTAGTTACATGAATAAATTAAAATGGCTCTCTCTCTCTTCTTAAAAATTCTTATTTTTTTAATCTCTCTCTCCCTAATTACTTATGAATAAATTTATAATTATTAAAATTTATGAAGTATGCATCGATCCTAGAACTCATGCATTGATAATCATTTATTAGGAAGTATATTAGATATATACATATATATATATTCTATTATATATATATATTTATATATCTATATAAATTATATATAAATTTATATATGTGATTTAAAATTTCTATTCATTCCTTATATAAATAAAAAGAAATGTAAAATAATTAAGTTTAAATATATTTACCAACTACATTTATGAATACAATTATTCTAATTGTAGAAAAATCTGAAAAATAAAAATGCTCGTTGCAGAAAAATCACCAAAACGAATAGGACGAAACTCACCAAGAAATATCAGAACCTCACACTGATATATCCTTACGTATCAATCATTTTATATTTGTTATATTTTATACATTTTATTCAATAAATATCTCATTATGTTGTATATATTATATTGTAGTTACTATTTATACATAAATATTTAATTATTTAAATTTAAATGCTTAATTCTTTTGTTTATTTTCTTGTAGGGAAATCAATTGCAATCAATAATATTTGGTAGAGGAGAAAAGCTATAGAGCAGCAACTGTAGCACATCAGCCGTTGTACACCTGACGTGGATATTAGTTTTTTATTCCTTCTTGAAACGCGCGGTTTAGAGCTTCATATGACCATTTTGCATTTTGCATTTGAGAAAGAGAAATCCTGCCCGCGTCGCCCTCTCTCGTCGCCCAGCACCCACTTTGAAATCGTCATTGTCGTCGCCGACCCTCTCGCCACCAACCACCGAGTCTTTGAAATCGCCGTCTCCGTCCCTCTCTTCACCCAGCACAATCTTTGAAAATGGAGGCAACGAAGACCATAGTACACGAGATCAGAGGGATCCAAAATGACGCGCTCAGATTTGGACTTCCATGGTGTCAAGAGCAAGATTGTCGGACCTCATCCTCTTGAATTCGCTTACCAATCTGTATTGATTATCTTCCCCTACTATCGATTTTCTCGGATCCTATATTTTTTCTCATCCTCTGTTATTTCCGATTAGACTTGGAGATAGAGAAAATGACTTCTTTGCTATATAATCTTACACTTTTTCTCCCTCTTTGAGATCCCTGAAACACTATTTATGTCATGTATGATATAGGTAGACGTGTGTGCGCGCTCTCTTAGGTCTCCATTTCTTTTTTAGGGGGAGTAAAAGTTTTTAGAAATATTTTCTGTGAAAAAATCTAATTTGAGCTATATATATAACTCGATTTAAATGTCACGGTTTTGTGTTATTCTCTTATGAAATGCCGGGTTTGTAATTTGAGTTTTGTTTTTGTATTTATGAGGATCTGTTAGGCAAGGAGTACATAGGAAGAGATGAAGAAGAAGGTCTTGATGAATACATACGGAAGTGCGTTTCCCCTGAAGTTGCACGCTGAATCTTAGAAAGTTTACAGAGCTTGCATGTTGTAATATACAATTTGGGTTATTTATTCTATGGTGATTACAATTGTAAGCTTGAATGACACTGTGGGGTTTAGTTTTGAGTTCAAAACCTTGATGGCCCTTGAAATGGAAACCTATGTATTTTTCCTATCTTTACGTGTATGAGTTGTGCCGTATGCTTTTGTTGCTTTCATGATTGTTATTGTTTTGGAAATAATTGCAGGTTTCAGAGGCCTCCTGGAGCAATTCCATCTTCAATGTTGAGTTTGGAGGCTGTTAGTAATGCTTTCTTGTAATGCTTTCGTGTAAGCATTAGTAATATTTTTTTGTGATGGAATGAGTTTACCATTTTGATTCAATACTATCTTTAGTGTAATGGTTTTTTTGTGATGGAATCAATTTACCATTTCCTAAATTTCCAGTAATAAATGAATGATAGATAGCTACTCCTTTGAGTGGCCTTTTTTTAACCAAGGGCAGTTCACCATGTGCTTACCATTTTGATGGATACAAATCAAAATAGAATATATTCATCTATTAGGAAAGATAAAAGTACCACTATGCAAAACTACCACATGAAGATAAAATGCAAAACTGAAACTGCTTATTCATTCTCAAATACATAATATTTACAATCAAAAGAGTAATGTTTACAACCAAGTACTCAAATACATTGCCTTTACATTTACTCACCATAACTCTTGGTTACGAATCCTATATTATAGCATAAGGCTCTTTTGAGAAAGCCAAAGTAGTTGTAAATGACTATCGTAATCAATCTTCAATCCACCTTATAAAGAAGGCTGATGTTATAGAGCAATGACAAAATGATCAATCTTCAACCTCTCACCTATACAAATTAACAAGCAGGGACCCTAGCCAATAAAATCACTCATTTTAAGACCTAAGACGAAGTAAGACATTTGTATACCATTTTAAGGGCCATCAAGGTTTTGAACTCAAAACTAAACCCCACAGTGTCATTCAAGCTTACAATTGTAATCACCATAGAATAAATAACCCAAATTCTGCATATTACAACGTGCAAGCTCTCTAAACTTTCTAAGATTCAGCGTGCAACTTCAGGGGAAACGCACTTCCGTATGTATTCATCAAGACCTTCCTCTTCATCTCTTCCTGTGTGCTCCTTGCCTAACAGATCCTCATAAAAACAAAAGAAAAACTCAAATTACAAACCCGGCATTTCATAAGAGAGAATAACACAAAACCGTGACTATTAAATTGAGTTATATATATAGCTCAAATTCGATTTTTTCACATAAAATATTTCTAAAAACTTTTACTCCCCCTAAAAAAGAAACGGAGACCTAAGAGAGCGCGCACACATGTCTACATATAACATACATGACATAAATAGTGTTTCATATGTCTCAAAGAGGGAGAAAAAGCGTAAGATTATATAGCAAACAAGTCATTTTCTCTATTTCCAAGTCCAATCGGAAACAATGGAGGATGAGAAAAATATAGGATCCGAGAAAATCGATAGCAAGGGAAGATAATCAATACAGATTGGTAAGCGGATTCAAGAGGACAACATCCGACAATGTCGCTCTTGACACCATGGAAGTCCAAATCTGAGCGCGTCATTTTGGATCCCTCCGATCTCATGTGCTATGGTCTTCGTTGCCTCCATTTTCAAAGACTGTGCTTGGTGAAGAGAGGGACAGAGACGGTGATTTCAAAGACTCGATGGTTGGTGGCGAGAGGGTTGGCAACGACAATGATGATTTCAAAGTGGGTGCTAGGCGACGAGAGAGGGCGACGCGGGCGGCATTTCTCTTTCTCAAATGCAAAATGCAAAATGATCATATGAAGCTCTAAACTGCGCGTTTCAGGAAGGAATAAAAAACTAATATCCACGTCAGGTGTACAACGGCTGATGTGCTACAATTGCTGCTCTACAGCTTTTCTCTTTGGTAGAGATATTGATTTACGTGATGATACATTACATGTTTTTCAATCTTATTATATAGGCAACGTATATGTGAAAGCTGTGATATCCCATTTTTACGTGCATTTTCAGTGAAGGAATATTTTAATTTAATTAAAATAATAGTTCTTTTATTTTAAATAATCAGACTTTAATTGGATTTTAATTGTTGTTGTGTTTAAATTGCTGTTTAATTTATTTTAGCTAATCTTTGGATTTAAAATTTAGTAGTTAGTTTTTACTAGTTATTTATTATATTTTAACTTTACGTTGTGTTTAAAATATTTTCTTGGTTTTATTGCTTTTAAAGTTATTTTCGTTGGATCAGTTGTTGGATTCCAGAGGTGAGGATTGGAACTCATTTCTTTTCCTTCCTTTTTCTTTTCTCTTTTTTCTTTTTTCTTTCTCCTTTTCTTCCTTCTTTCTTTTCTTTTCTTCTTTCTTTTCTCCCCCGAACGCCCAACCTGTGCGATTTCTCTCTCTCTCCTCTCCCTCACGCTATTCGTCCAACCGCCTAGACCTGCCGCCGGCCGCCTCCGTGCGGCACACCGCCCCTCCCACCTGACTCCCCTCCGGCCGGCGCACCTCCCCACAAAATCTTGGCCCCATCCGTGCCGCCGTTTAGCCAGAAAAGCTCATATAAGCCGAATGGCTTTTACTCCGATTTGCCGCCGTCGCTCCACCTCCGGCCACCACCTCTTCACCACTTCATCACCTAACCCACCCATTTCCGGCCTCGATCCGTCACCGGAGCAGCTCCCACCAGCTAGTTTCTGATTTGGGTGTTTAAACTCTTCCACCGCCGTTTTCGCCACCACCCACGGCCAACCTTCACTTCCACTAGCTTCATAAACACCCCTAAGCCATTCCCTATCAATCCCAAGTCTTGGTTTGTCCCCGTTCGAAAGTGGGTATTTTACAACCCACGGCCACAGTGAACTTTCGCTGTTACGTTGTTTTCGCTTCACTGTTTGCTGCTCGCCGATCCTTCAAAAATTATTATATAGCGTTGTAAGTATTTTCCAAACTTCGTTTTAGATTTAAATATATTATTGCCTTTACAATAATTATTTGTGATCTGGTTGGTTATTACGGACTGAGTCCGAGGATTCGGGGGTCGGTTGGATTTCAGGACGGAGTTGTTTGTTGGTTGTTTTGGATGTTTGGAAAGTATTGGTGAATTTGTGTAATTTTATTTGCATTGCATTGTGCACGCATATGCATGTGTTATTTATTGAAAACCGGGTTTTCATGAGTTAAATGGATTTTTTGGTGCATGTGTATCACAACCCCAAGCCGAGATGGGGTATTATCTCGGTGAAGCTCCTCTGTTCACTCGGGAGCGCAATATACTGAGTGACGTCCCCTGGGTTGTCGCTGGGCGACAACGGGAGCGGGCGGGATGGTAACACTCTCGTACCGACTCCGTGGGCTCTCTGCTGGCGGGAGCTAGAGGATGCTTGGCTATGAACTAGCAGGACGCTGAACTAGGCATCGCTCATTACGAAGTCACATGCATGGTCGTTACCCATGGTGTGACGAAGGGAGCCAAGGCTTGCGGATGACCCCTAGGGGAGGTCATGGTGCATTCGGTTAAGGAAAAGTGGAAAATGGTTTTAAGACTTGGATTTTGGGCCATTTTCTGGGAAAATGGCGAGATTGGTTATGGGCCATTATCTAGGATAATGGCGAGGAAAATTTAAAGGAAAGGTTTTGGGCCAAATGGGACTTTTGGCGTGCGTGGAAAAAATGTGGTTTTTGGGACATGTGCATTGGGCATACTTTCATGCATATTGTTGTGGTTGTAATATGTTTTTATCTTGCATCGTTTGGATTATTACTTACCTGCGGCACCATTTTTGGTACTGTAGATTTTGATGCAGATGTAGAGGATGAGGAGGCTGAGCCCGAGGAGGCGGCTCCGCCGGAGGAGTGATTTGGAGTGCCTTTTTATGTATTATATTTGTTGTTGTTTTATTGGTATGTATTTGGATTTGAGATGTTGAACATGTGATATTTTATTTACGCCTGTTTTAAACTTGTTTGTATTTAAACAAAAATTCTGGTACTTAGTTATAAGACTTTATTATCCGCTGCGTGTTTTATTTGTACACATATTACATGTACACACACATTTGGCACTTGGCGATGGGATGTGTGACCCATGTTGTCATCATCCCGACGTCTCGATTTTCACGTGTCCGTACGTGGGAGTTGGGGGCGTCACAAAAGCAATAGATCCGAAACACAAGATAGAAGTACATCAATACCAAAGGATAATCAATTCGAGGAATATTATTGAAAATTTTGAAGATGATGAACCAACACTAAAACCTCCAGAATACAATATCACTCTTTCAATGAGCTCGACGCTTATGAGGATATTGATTCTAAAATAGGTAATTGTTATATAGGTAACTATTATATATATTTATATACTTTAGTTTCATTATGAACTGACAACAAACATTTCGATGAAATAGATATTTTAGTTGTTGCAATCCAAATGATACCAGCAAGAGAAGTCAACACTATCTATGGAAAGACAACAGGTCAAGATATACAAGTTATTGACGAAAGGTTTAAATAATTCCCCAATTACATTTATAGTATTTTTTATTTCGTACGTTATAATATTTTTATTATTACAAATTTAATTCTATTTTCAATTTGTATAGCTTGAAGATTTTGCGTTTAACAATGTAGGCTCGATTAGTTGATGACAAGTGCCAACAAATTTTGAACATTGTTGCAACAAAACCAATAATTGTTGGGACACGAATTAAAGTTGGTTCTTATAATTGTACTTCTCATTGGAAATAATATTCTTCTTAATTATTTATTATATATTTATATATTTGCTAACACATATTTATAATGTAGGTCTTTCTCTATCTTCAAAAGTAACAAGTGTTTTCATCATCGATCCTCTTCTAGCACCTGCAGTTCATCATGTATATGGAAAATCATTTGTTTAAAAGAATTTGTTTCAATAATTAATTTTATAAAATCTTAATTATTTATAGTTTCATTTATTATAACATAATATCATATAGCTTTAGCCTATATTAGCATGTCCTGTGTAAATTGTAATAAAGCAACTGGATATGATTATAATGAAAAACATTTGTGCTATAATTGAAAAGATATGAGCATCAGACAACCAGGGTAAATATTTTATCTCATCATTTTAAATAATCATTTTCTACATGATAAATATAACATAGTAATTATCAAAATTATACAATAATAATATTCTCATTAATTGTAGTTTCGAGTCTATCTGGAAATAGAGGATGATACTGGATGCATAGAAGTTGTTGTCTTTGGACTGATGGCAAAAGAAATACTGAATTCTAGAGCTGTTGATCTCTTTGAACACACAGGCGAGGTAAAATATATGTTTATAAATTTATTCAAAATACTTATTGCATTATGTTTTATATCTTTTCATTATTACAGGAGCATCTACCATATTTAGCAAACGTTGCAATTGTAGTTTCAGAAAAGGAATGGATTATACACTTGCGCACAGAAATGAATGAACATGGACAACGATGCCAGAATAAGCTCAACGTGCTCTCCGACGAATCTATAAATTAAGCTACATCATAAACACCGTAAATCTCTTTTTGTTAAACTTCTCACTGTTATAATTATCTTTAAATAGGACGTTGACTTGTATGTAAAATTCATGTTTCATTTCTTTATTTCTATTATCTAAGCATACATGCAACGCACGTGTATAGATATAATTAGCATATATATTTTGCCTCCACTGGGTACACTACAACAAAAATCATTTTTTGGGATGAAATTGCTTTGGGACGAATTGGAAATCGTCCCAAAAAGTGAGATTTTGGAACAAAATTTGAATTTTGTTCCAAAATAATGACGAAATGTCATACCGTTCGAACGCGTTCGAACGCCATGCTTAGGGACGAAATTTTTTGTCCCAAATAAGTTAACCGTTCGACCGTTAACTTATTAACCATTTGAACGTTTAATTGTTACCGTTTGAACGTAATATTGGCGCGATTGGCAAAATTATTTTGGAAGGAAATTGACAAACCGTTCGAATGATGCATATTCACCGTTCAAACGTTATTTGAAGCGGTCGAACGGTGACCAGGGTTTTAATTTTTTAAGTTTTTTGCCAAATTATATTTAGATTAACTAGTAATTATAAAAAATTGGTTAATTAAATAATATGAATAATCTAAATTAAGAATTAGTTTAGAAAATATAAAACAATATTATTTCATACTTAAATACTGAATTTACAAAACACAAAATGTTGTCCATACAAAAAACAGTAAATAAATAAATAAAATATATCATAAAGTAATTAAGACCCCAAGTCTTTGCACACTTCTTCGACTGCAGCTATACGTTCCTCTATTTGTGTCAGTCGAGTACTGATGGTGACCTAAGTCGCAGACATGGCAGCAAACTCTGTACGAAGCTCAGACACAGCAGAATGGATCTCCATACGCACTGCATCGATCACTGCTGATGTCTGCTCACTAATCGCTGCACGCACTATCTCAGCCATCTCGTCATGAGTAACACTGTGGACTGATGCCTCGGCCCGTGTAGATGTCTCAGCAGCTGCAGCTGAGACTCCATGATCTCCCAGCTATGAATCTCTGTGAGGATCATCTGGTTCTGGAACATGTGCATGAAAACGCAGTCTCGAGTGTCCCGTGCTGCGTGAGAGGGTGGTGCTGTTTATCGGTCTCATCGGCTCCCGTTTACGCTCGGTAACATCAGCACATAGTAGATATTGAGTGATCAGGACTCCGAATGGTAGTATATCCATCGAAATGTACCGAGACTCTGATCGAATCCTATTGAATATATACCCCACCAAGTCAATAGGAATGCCACGAGTGACCCATATCATAAATTTCGTCCGATCAATGCCAACTTTTGTCTTGTCCTACCTAGGGTCAATGTTATTGGCAATTATCAAATTTAATATCTTAAAGAAAGAAGATAAATCTGCATGTTTGATGCTCTTCATCCCGTCATACGGTGGAGCATCTGGACTGACAACCAAATCCCTCACCTCGTGATCAGCAAGGGTATCGACCTCATCAGTATAAACTGATGCCTCCTCCTCAGCTGTCTCTGCCTCAACTGAAGGATCAGACTCTCTAGGCACCACATTCGGATATTCATCTGGCGGCCTAGGAATACCGAGATGCTCAGCAAGTCCATCCCGTGAAAATACAACGGGTACTCCTCGGACAGTGATCCTATAGGCCCCAAAATCATCTGCGCTGACACTACTGAGTTCTCTATAGAACTCAGCAACAATGTCTGTGATGCCCCCAAATTCCGCTTAGGATTGAATGGACATTTGAAGTGTCGAGACATGCAACACAAGGTTACCTGCCCCCGTTCATGACATATAAGATGCAATGTTCCTAACATGCATCTAGCATTATGCAATATTCGCAGCGGATAATTTTTTTCTTTAGCAATACTATGCACCAAACTACAAATATTCCAAATACTTGAAACATATTTCATACATAAAGGCATACTAAAAATCCCTGATCACCACACTAGTCTAAAATGGTTGTGATCAAAAGAATACTTGAGATACAACTCTAAAAGTACAAGTAGTAACCTAAGTTAAATACTATGCCATCATCAACATCGCACCGTGGCCTAGTTGATCGTATTCAGTTGGTCAGATTCCAATTCTCCTTCGGGTCCTGTAACAAGATCTACCATTCGGGGGGAATGGTAATTGGGACTACCACAATGAGATTTGATTACAAATCTCAGTAAGTTAACATAAAACTCACACACAGGTTAAAGATGCATGCATGGCAGTAAAAGCATAAATGCATAAGTATAGTCGTACATAAGCATAGCATAACTTGACATATAGCATGACATAACCAGAATTTAAACGTGAACTGAACTTGACTTAACATGGCATGAACTTAAGATTAAAACATAACATGAACAAACAACATAACATGAACGTGAAACATAACATGGACTTGAAATATAGCATGAACGTAAACATGCATAACATAAATAAGAACTTGAAAATAACATAAACTTGAACATAACATGACATAAACGTGAACTTGAGACATAATGTGAACGTGAACATAACATAATATGAACGTGAACTTGGAACATAACATGAACATGAACATAACATGTATGTGAGCATAACATAACATGAACTTGATCTGCAACTTGACTTATCATGTATTTGATCTGAAACTGGACTTAACATAAACTTGGAATATTATTCAATTGTCTTGATTAATAACGTGCGTTAATACGTACTCCACAGTTGTTGTGGCCCCACGTATTCAAGTAACATAAAATATAATACGTACTCCACAGTTGTTGTGGCCCCACGTATTCTACGTGTCACAATTGCTGTGTCTCACGTAGTGTATGCTCCACAGTTGTTGTGGCCCCATACTTCATGCTCCACAGTTGTTGTGGCCCCATGAATACACATAACATAAAATATAATACGTACTCCACAGTTGTTGTGGCCCCACGCATTATAAGTAACATAAAATATAATACGTACTCCACAGTTGTTGTGGCCCCACGCATTATAAGTAACATAAAATATAATACGTACTCCACAGTTGTTGTGGCCCCACGCATTATACGTAACATAAAATATAATACGTACTCCACAGTTGTTGTGGCCCCACGTATTATACGTAACATAAAATATAATACGTACTCCACAGTTGTTGTGGCCCCACGCATTATAAGTAACATAACATGTCTTATCTTTCTTAATGCATGAGATATTATTTAATATCATATACTTTTCTAACATGGCGTATACTTGTAAATGGCACAATATGATTTAATCATAAACATTTCATGGCATACATGTATCATATGGCATACTTAACATGGCATACTTATAACATACAACATTGTATGACAGAAAAGATTGTGTAACAGATAAATATTCATGAGAGATTAAATCATACTTAACAGATAAACATGTAATGACATAGCATGACATGGCATATACGATAACATACATACATAAATTGTAGTTCCCTTACCCATCACACATACACAATAAACTGATAGTAAGTTAGAGGCTAACTTACCTCGATCGTCGCGTTCTATGAGAATAGAGCGCGAAACACGAGGAACTGCACAACAGCTGGAAGAGGAACACTCAAGTCCTTAAGATTTTCACTTCTGAACTCAATTGCCATATTGTGAGCACTTGCAACACCACGGCCAACTTGAGGTTTCACTATACTCGGAAGAGATAAATTGACTTCAGAAAGCCTTTGCACTAAAACAAGTTCATTAAAATTATCAATAACAACCAAACAAACAACTCATTTCTCAATCCATATACTCTTAGCCATAGTCAACCACAAGATGACACCAGTCATCCCGGACTATAATCCATATCATCACTGCTTCGGGACACTGTCATACAGTTTCCCAACATTACACCATACGCTCCACACTTCTCTGCTACGCCATTCAACCCTTCGTGACACGCCATCCGGTGTATCACGACTTAGTACAGAGTACACTCACGTGAACTCTCTTCCATTCACACTACAAAACCCATCACTGCGATACACGTCTCACGGTGCATCGCTACGCGACACGGAGTACGCGCTACGCGTACTTCCTTCGCTACAACACTCATCAACACGATGCACATCACACGATGCATCGCCATACCACACGGAGTACACTACATGCGTACTCCCTTCCTTCTACGACCCACATCACTACAGCGCATGTCGCGCGGCGCGTCGCTGCATTACACAGAATACGCTACACGCGTATTCTCTTCACACAACCCGCCGTATCACATCTACGGCATCCATCTCACGCCTATACTTCACAGCACAGTCCACAAAACTACAAAATCAAGCCTAACACTTCACAACCACACTTCGTTTCACAACTACGCAGCGAACTCCACAAACACTAACTACACAGTCTACAGCCAACCAAATCAACTATGTTAAACATAAAATAACTAAATATAGAGGGTTATACCATCGACGGGATAACCCGTGCATCTCTCGCTGCTCGTCACTAACATGCGTCGGAGGAGCGTACGTGGCGGTAACACCGCGTACGGTGGCTGTCCACCACATAAAGTGGTAGTTTGGGCTTGAGAAAGGCTAGGCGTGGTTTTGGAAGACTCACGGTCGCCTCGTGGTGGTCAAAGGTGACGGAGCACGGCGGCATCACGCCGTGAACAGCAAATCTGAATGGTGAGCGGAGGAGACGCGAGGTAGCGAAAAGCCATAGAACTTCATGGCAAGCTAGTGAAAGGTAGAGGAACATGTGGTGGAGCTGTGGTGGCGAGGTGGTGGTCGGAAGGTGGCTAACGGCGGCAAATCGGCCGTTTGAAACCATTTTTGGCCTTGGAGAGTGCGGGAGAGTATGAGCTCTACGAAGCTCCGTTGGCCATGAAATTTCTTGGAGAGGTTCATGAGGATGAGAGGAACAATATGGTGGTGGTGAAACACCACGGGTGGCCATGTACAGCGGCGCACGGTGGTGCAACCGAACGGGTGTTTTGAGAAACCCATATGAGAAAGAGTGAGAGTTAGGGAAAAAGAAAGACATGGGAATGAAGCCCTTGATGTGGTGAATCCAATGGTGGTGCTTGGTAGCTGATTTGGCTGTGTATGGTGGTCCAAAATGGTGAAAAAGCCTTAAAGACCCATTGTTTGGAGGCGAGAGTGGTGGCTAACGGTGGCTCGGATGGAGGTGAAACTTGGAGGGGATGTTCACCGGTGAGAGGGGAAGAAATCTGGGTGGGTGGTGTAGGCCACACCGCCGGCGAACGGCAGTTCTGGGCGGAGAAAGAAATCGGCAACAGGGGAAAAAACAGGGCAGGGGCAGCAACTTCCGGGGGCTCGTGGCGGCTAACGGCTGGTCCGATGGCTTTGAAAATTGGTAGGTATGAACTCTGGTGGAAGGGGAAGAGAATGGCGTGGGTGGTGTACGACACCTCCACCGAACGGCGGAGGAACGGCCGGCCGAATGGGCGGCGACGGTAAGGAGGAAAACAGGGCAGGGCAGCAACTTCCGGGAGCTCTTGGCGGCTAACGGCTTGTCCGATGGCTCTGAAAATTGGAGGGGATGAACTTTGGTGGGATTGGAAGAGAATGGCGGGGGTGGTGTACGACACCTCCACCGGACGGCGGAGAAACGGGCGGTCAAAGGGGCGGCGACGGTAAGGAGAAATGGGGAAGGGAAGAGCATGGGGAGAGAGAGAGAGAGAGAGGAAAGAGAGAGAAGAAAAAGGAAAAAGGAAAAAGTGAAGGAAAAAGGGTAGGGGCCTAGGTAATTAACTTCAATCCTACGTTTCGGGATCCTCAAATAAACCAACGATGAGTTAAAACACTGATTTGAAAACGCGTAAGTGTTTTATTTTAAATAAAACACTTAAATAAAACACTACGAGTAATTAAGGTAGAATATATTTTATAAACTAAAGTTTATAAAATAATATTTCCTCATCATTATTTAAAATGATAAAGTACCGTTAATTAATCGAAGAGATAAAATCATTTAAATTAATAAAATACTTAATTACAACACTGAGAGAAATTAATATAGAATATTATTTTATAAACTAAGGTTTATAAAATAATATTTTCTTCATCATTGTATAAAATGATAAAGTATCATTAATTAATCAAAGTGCATAAAACACTTGAATAAACACTGAGAGGAATTAAGATAGATTATTATTTTATAAACTAAGGTTTATAAAATAATATTTCTTCATCATTATTAAAATGATAAAGTATCTTTAATCACTCAAAGAGTATAAAACCATTTAATTTAAATAAGAGTTTTCAACGTAAAAATAAACCTCTTAATATCTTAAAACAACTAAAATATTTAATCTAAGTAATTATCCACAATTATAATATTTTCAGAGCTCATTAAGTTATTATAATTGTGCTACTTTAAAAATAAGCTTATCTAATACTTTGAAATCCGGTGGATAAAATCCGAAATACGCCATCGAGGTACAACGCTTAGGATAAATCTATTCATGATTTTACAGTTGTCAGTGAAGAACAAAGTAACGTGATTTACGGAAAAAAGATAATTATGCATGTGATTTCGGGTGAGGGTAGAGACGAGAGAGATAGTGATTGCTGTCGGGAAAGAATCCAAAACTGATTGTCGTGCTGTCAAAAAGCACGAAAAAGAAAGAGGAAGGTGAGGAGATAAGACTAAATTTTAGCGCGAAAAAGAAAGAGGAAGGTGAGGAGATAAGACTAAATTTTAGCGGGCTGTTACAATGTCAATGTAGGAGACTGGCTCCCATGCTTCCTCCCACTCATCCAAGATAGGTCCCCAACTACGATCACTGAATACTGAGGGCAATGAATGACCCTCCCAGAGAAGACTCTGGAAATCAGAAATCTTCACTGGTCGCTCCAGTGAAACTGTCCTCTCCCGAACTGGACCACTACTACTCTCACCAAGATTACGTCGCTTACGTGCTGGTCTAGAAGTAGACATTATAATTAACCTGAAATTTATAATTATAAATTAGATATATAACATTAACAAGAAAAATACAATAAAAAACTATTTGGTGTAGTTTGAAACAAATAGCAATTTAATAATATTTGATATTATGAACAACATTATTTTTAATAAATATATCTCTAAATATCAATATTAATTAGATAAATATTAATAGAAATATAATATTAAAAAGGACTGGAAAATATTGGATTTCTAATATTAATGTATTGGAAAATAGGCTGACCGTTTGACCGTATGAATAACCGTTCGAACGATTAGTGTAACGGTCGAACGATAGCAAACCGACCGTTCGACCGTTACGTCATCTCGTTCGACCATTCATGAATAACGTTCGAACGCTATTCATAGAGTTCGAACGATATTCGTGTCGATCGGGATTCCAGGCCGAGTCGACTCGGCCATTGAAATCCATGGAATCCTTCGATTCCATGGATTTTACACCAAAATAATCGCAATAGAAACCTAAATAAACGTTCCTAACATGGATTTATGCAAATCTACCGATTATTTTGATGTATAAATCGGTTTATCCTAACTTAAACAATTAATCTATCAAAAACCGTAATCTAAACGGTAAAATGCTTTAAAAATGAAAAATAAATGTATGCATTAGCACGTGGCCCATTGAGGCGCGCTACAAGATATTCTGCATGTATTTCTCGGGGAAGTAGGTATCACACAGTGGATAGGGATTGTTATAGGAAAACACAAAATAGTGGTGTCCTAGTCGAGGGAAGTCATGATGGAGAAAATATTGATTTCTATGGAGTTATTGTTGATATAATTGGAATGAAATATTTGGGAGAACTTGTAGTGTATCTGTTTAAGTGTGATTGGTGGGATTTAAGCAATCCTCGAACTGGAGTCCGTGATGAAGAATATTTTTTGAGTATTAATACCTCAAAAAAATGGTATGAGGATGATTCTTTTATTCTAACTTCTCAAGCATCTCAAGTATTCTACTTAGATGACCCGAAGTTAGGAAATCAATGGCGAGTAGTACAAAAGTATTC
Organism: Carya cathayensis; assembly: GCA_011037825.1. Classification (NCBI taxonomy): domain Eukaryota; kingdom Viridiplantae; phylum Streptophyta; class Magnoliopsida; order Fagales; family Juglandaceae; genus Carya; species Carya cathayensis. The sequence goes on from QGSO01000223.1 coordinate 1,876,294, forward strand.
TCCAAGAAATATATATGATGTTATACCTCAGGCGGAAGGGCGAGCTGAAGAAGCAGATGATCCCTCTACTCAAGAAGCATACCAAGAGAGTCAGCCCGTCTTTAATTTTTTTGTGGATTTGAGCCAGTATGAGATGATTCCATTAAATAGAGAAGATATTGAGGCTGAAATTGTTGATGCGACAATTGAGCAAAATGTTGATTCCACTGAAGTATCTACAGATGATGAGTCTGAATTGTCAAATGATACTGATACAGATAGTGACTGACAAATTATGTTTGCACAGATAGTTTTCTGAAATTATGTCTCCGAAGAGAAAGGAAGTTCGCATCCCATCTCCACCTGTTCCTAGCTCTCCTTCAGACTCACCATTAGAGATTGACTCTACAGAACAAGGTAAAATTCTAATACTCATAAAATTTATTAATTAAAGTTATAATAGAAAATTGATTACAATGTTATATATCATGATGACTTCACAGTACAATCTCGTCAAGGTCGAGGCACTACTAGAGGCATGACGTTGGAAAAATATCGTAAGGTGGGTAAGATCAAAGTTAACATTCTTGATGAACATACCGAAGGCGAAGGACAACCAGCAGCTTGGCTTGCATCGCATGTGGGTGCTCTTACATGAACTTATGCACCTTTGGCAACAAGTTCATGGAAGAGAGTCCCCCAAGATGTTAAGGACCTTATCAAGAAGCGTTGTTTGGTAATATTTAAAACACGAAATTTAATTAGTAAATTATTTTTATTTTACTTTAAAGTTAGAATATTATAAATGATAATATCTTTGTCTAAATTTTTTTCTGTAAGGATGATTTCGAATTAAATTTTGGTCGGAGAGAGGAGCGTAAAACTGTGGAAGAGCTTATGAGTAATGCATTCCGCAAGTATAAGGCGAGGTGTCATGAGCATTATAATAAGTTTGAGAATAGTGAAGAAGCACGCCAGCATCCTTTTCAAGATGTGCAACCTTTTGATTGGGAAAAACTTTGTGACATGTTTGATGATCCATCATATAAGGTATAATTAATTTAATTATTTTAGTCGTCCTATTTTTAATTTCATCATCAAATATTTTTAATTCTTATGTAGGAGCGAAGTTCTATAAACAAAACAAATAGATCAAAATTGAAGATTACTCATCATGCAGGCTCAAGATCTTTCCACCGCCTCTCTAAGAAATTGGTATTGTTATTCTTTTATTTGTATATAGTTAACTGAATATATGAATCATAATGACTTTATATCTTAACAAATCTTTATTATAGCAAGATTCAGATGCCAATTATGATCTGACAAAATTATATGCTGCATCACATACTAATCGTAATGGAGAGTGGAGTCATCCTGATGCCCGTGAAAATTATGTAAGTATTATAATTTGTTTTAAATAAATATATTTGAATATTTATGATGATATTAACTCTTTATCTTATGTGTAGGATAAAATGGTTGCCCTGCGTGTTGAATTTGCGTCAGATCAAAATTCCTCAAATAATGATGTTGAGATTTTTACACAAGTTCTGGGTGAACGTTCAGGATATTTGAGGGGTTTGGGTCGCTGTGTAAAACCTTCTCCCTCTTCCTCTTCTTCCGGGTCAGCCTCTATAGCGCAAGAGAATGCGAATCGCAGAATTGAAGAATTGGTTGCAAAACAACAAGAGTTAGAGGCTCAATTGGCGAGACAAGGAGACATGGAGATGCGCCTCAAACAACATGAAGAAGAACAAGCAGAGTTCAGGAGAGATATGCAACTCCAAATGCAACAGCTTATGCAACAGTACAGGCCTCCAAGCAACTGATGGTTTTTTACGTCTAGCTTATGTATGAACAATGCTAGTCTCATGGTTATTTATTTATTCGCACTTATTATAAAACTATTGTGAGTAATTAAACAGTTCCTAATTTATGTTTTTCAAATATTATGGATGTCTATTTAATTTTTTTATAATTATTGGTTTTAATAATATTAATATCCGTTCGAACGACCGTGTCACGTTCGAACATTAATAGGTAGGCCGTTCAAACGATAATGTACCGTTCAAACATTAATGACCAAACTGTTCGAACGATACCAGATGCTCAAAAAAACGTTCAAACGCAGGTCATTACCATAGTGTTCAAACACTGATCAGCACTGTTCGATCTCTTCTACCGTTCGATCTGTTCCTTTAACGTTCGAACGTAATTCTATTGATCGTTTGAACATATCTTGATAACCGTTCAAAAGATACATTAACATTTGAACGGTAACTGAGAAGCATTCGAACGCCATTCTGAAACGAATTTTAACCGTGACAAAAAAATGTCATCGTTCGAACGGTATCGAACGGTCAATTTCAAAATCGTTCCAAAAGATATATTTTGGGACGAAATTGTAATTTTCGTCCCAATATATCTTCTGGGACAGTGATGTTGGGACGACCTTGGGATGAAATTTTTTCGTCCCAAAAAATCTTTCGGAACGAAATCTATATATTTTTTTGTCCCAAAAAATGTTTTTGTTGTAGTGGTAAACGTCCCTTGGACGTTTCACTGCTACTAGTAAGGAATAAGCCATCATGACCCCCATTAAACAAAATGCAATTTTTGATACCAAAACGTCGTATGTGATCAAAACAAGGATTTTGGTTTGGTCGGAAAAAAACACACTTTTTGTTGGGCTACTTCTAAGATATTATATTCTTGGTGTTATTTAATGAAGAAAAATGGATATATAATATATATAATATATATATATATATATATAAACATCATGACTTTTAAGGTTTTGATGCATCTACGTACGTATCGGTGTATTTATATATAAGACCGATATTAAACATCATGACTTTTGAGGTTTTGATGCATCTACGTACGTATCAATGTATTTATATATAAGACCGATATTAGTGATCATCCTCTTAATACTAAATAGGGATATATATATATATATATATATATATATATATATATATATATATATATATAAAATACCGATTGACTAACTTGATAAAGGATCTCACTGACAATTATATATTACACATGATGTTAATTAATATAAAACTAGTAATGTACTTAGTTATTTTCTTAAATAACCGTTTAATTTGTTTATGCCCTATTTTTTGTTAATTACATATTTACTTATTATTTTTAATTTAATACCTTTGTTTAACCATTTATTTTTTATTCTCATGACTTGCTAATTGTAAGTAACTATCTAACTGTTATTTATTATTCCAACTAACTGTCAACTCATTAACCTGTTAACGTCGTATTTTGTACGTCTGAGCAAGGTCCTTAACAATCCAAGCCCACACTGTCTTCACCAACTAAATAAAGAGAACACAGAGATCAGTTGGGGGGCCTTGGTGAAGACTGGGGAGTCTCCGATACTTAAGTTAGTATCTCATTAGTAGTTTGTGAAAGAATATATCCAAATCAGAGAGTGTTCTTTGCAATTGGGGATTAGCTTTTTTACTAGGTTTCTGAGGGAGGACAATCCATACCCTGTGCTAGGGAGTATATGTCTCCTCAACTATTCACTTAGTCAAAATCTTTTAATGCGCCGTGACTACTAGGGTGGCGCAATTAGTGCAGCGTGGAGTCTTAGGATCAGCGTCATTAATGTGGTGTGGCTTCCTGACCTCTTTACTTGCACTGACCTCTTTATCTTGCAAGCGCAGGTCTTCAAGCCTCTCCATGCTGATAGTCAGAAGATCAAGAATTCTCCGTATTTTCTGCCCACCTACATGCGCAGGTTCTCAGGTGCTAGGCGTTGTGGGGGAGTATTGGGGCAACAAGCCCCTTCCATCTTTGCCCTTGGGCTTTCCCACTTAATTGTGGTTAGGGGTGGAATCGGTTTGGTTCGATCCAGTTTTTTATAAAATCTAGGACCGAACCGGTATGTATAAGTTTTGTATATTCAAAAACTAATTATGCACCAGTTATCTCCCTAAACCGGTATGTCCAGTTTTACCAGTTTAGATCCGGTTCAGTCCGGTTTTTCGGTTTTAATATATTAAGTATATTAGTATTACTAATCTCTTTGTCGAAAGAAATATATTAAGAATTTATTAGGCAATAAAATGTATTTAATATATATATTTTATATTTAAAACATATGATCAAATAAATATTCATGTTTAAGATTGAAATGTTATGTTATAAATTATAATATATTATTTCATACAAAATTATATATATTATATATAAAATATATTATATATAATATTAAAAATTAATAAAATACATATAATATGTGAACCGGTCCGGTGTTGAAAAACATAAAACCAATTCCGGACCAGATTTGACCCTTTTTAAAATGAAAAAATCGATTCCGAACCGAACCGGTCGAAAACAAGACCAAACCAATGGGTCCGGGCCAGTTTTCCAGTTTTTCAGTTTATTCTTATACCCCTAATTGTGGTCATAGGTTAGTCTCAGCTTTTGGGTGAGGCGGCCTTAGCAGGGCGAGGGGCCGTCCAGCCGAGCTGGACTTTCCTTATTTGAGCTTGCCTTCTGGACTTTTAGAGGAGGGAAATCCCCTTACATAACCATTTATATATTTAGTTTACCAACATTAACTAACCCTCTAACTATCAAATATTGTTTTGATGAACTTTTTATTCTTTTTGCCAACTTTAATTTTTTTATTTATTTATTATCAAGATGAGGAGAGGGGGTGAGGTTCCCAAACAAACACCCCATTACAACAAACATAGTTAAAAAAATAAAAATAAAAAGAGTTTGGGGTTCCCGCGGGGGGGGGGGGGGGGGGCGCGGGTTGAGACCAAAAGGTTGGTCTCTACCCATGACGTTGATTTTTGCAAACTTAATTATTAAGTAAAAGCCATTAGAACTGATAATATTAATTACAATTGAAGATGATACCGTAGAATCGTAGATGTTATCGTCCCAATTCACACTGATCGATTAAACAATCTCCCTAATCTTGAATGATATCTTGATCATCTTGCATTCACTACAAGAAAAACTAGTATTTGCGGCTATTTTTATTTCCGGCGACACAATTATTGTCGTAAAAAGCCAATTTTTAAACTTTGGGAAAATTTTTGTGGCAACTATAAAAGTAGCTAGAAATATAGACTTGTTCCGGCGATTTTAGTGAGCCGGAAAATAATGTAGCTGCAAATAATCCATTGTGTAATTTTATACCGTCCTAATAACATTTCCGCCGTTACAAAATTTTGTTACAACGAAAATGATACCTTGTTACGACGACTTTAGAGTCACCTTAATAATTTTTCTACTCCCACGTATTAATTTCCCATGCAGGAGCCCTTTTCCCTCTCTCTGTCTCTCTCTCTCACTCTCTCTCTCTCTCTCTCTGGTTCAACACGGGGCTTTTCGGCGAAAATAGCGCCACCGTCTTCTCGCCGATGAGTTCCCGTTTAAAATTTTTCAGCTCCATCACTCGCTCTCTCTCTCTCTCTCTCTGTAACTCTCATTCGTTTCTCTGTGCCCGTTTAATCTTGCTCGTTTCGGTTGTAAGTTTGGGGTTGATAGATGTAAAGAGTTTAGTTGTTTTACTTTTTTGTCTTTGATTTTGAAATGAAGTCTCATAGAAACTCTGATGGATTGTTATATTTGGTTATAAAAGGGGAAAAAATGGAAAAAGTTCATAATGAATTTGGTTCGAATATTGTACGATTGTCCTGCCTATGGTGCTTCATTCCTACAAATACACATGTAAATGCATATGCAATGCCTAAATATGCTGTTTTTTGGCGAACTCAGGGTTGTAAGTTTGTAAGTTTTTCCCTGTAAGTTTTTGGCGAACTCTATAAGTTTTTTGCGAACTCTGTGGCATTACTACATTATGCAAGTTTTTTTTCACTCTTTGCTTGGTTTCTAGTGGATGGGCAGTTTAGGAGATTTAAAATATAAATGTGGACATGAAATTTTTTGCTCAGGATAAAAATTTTAACTTCCTGTGTTCTATGCCAAAGATCTTAACATATATCAAAAAAATCCATCTAACTTTGAATGGTTCTTTAAATCAACACCAACAATAACTATTTCAGTAGTGTTGGTGCAAGATTGGTCAAGTAGTACTAAAGCATGGGAAGTAGCAAGCATACTGCAAATAAGGGTCCTAATCCAGTAGTTATGTAGGCATGTGAAAAAAGCATATACTAACGCATAAACTGATATCTTCTTTTAAGCAAAAAGCCATCAGTTTGACAAAAAGCAAAGTCAGACCAGACTTGAGTTCTTAACAGTCACTTTCACTTTCTCTGATACCTCTGCAACCCTAAACACAACTACTTACAACTTACCCTTCACCTTCAAACTGCATGTTTTGCAAACTTCCATCATCAAGTCTTGTTTGAAATTATTTTAGGTTTTTGCCAACTTTAGGGATTTACATAATACAGCAACTTATAGCCACCCAGCCAATCAAGGGGCAAGGCAAGAGCAAAAGTAAATATATTTCATATGCCTATGAAGCTGCCCTTAACTAGAAGTTCTCACTTCTCAGATAGTTTGCTTCAACAGGAACTAGTTAATGGCATATATCTATCAATCACAAGACTCCATGTAACTGATTTGCATTCCTAAAAAATATGCACTTAGGGACAAATCCCACATTACTATTTTGGTAGGATATATATGACAAAGAGTTTTATATGCTATGCATTCTGGTCTAGCTACCGAGGTTAAATTAGCAAAACCCAAGAAACCAGTGAATAATATTAAAGTCAAATGAAGTATCTGTGGGCTTGGGGTAAACAAAAAAAACTATAAGTTTTTTGAATATCCAAAGATCTCCATACATCTTTATGGAGTTTTTAAAGTATTGGGCAAGGACTTTCTGCAGAATCCCTGAATAGGGATCTTCTTGGTTAAAACAAAATTTTGGTTTTGCATAAAAGTCTTGGTTAGCCATGCTCAGTCTTCTCTTTGTCCTTGTCTATTCTCTCCATGTGCTTGATCTAGACTTGACATATGTTACAGTCATGTAAATTTGTTAGTGCTTAATGAGCTTTGTTGTTCACCAATTCTGGAGAAGGAATTCATAGAGTTAGTAGGCCTAGTAAGGAGTTTTCATTAACAGGAAATTTCCTTGAGAGGACTCTATATAAAGAGGATATTAATCCCATCCAGCATAGGCAGGGAGAGTTCATTCATCAACATGGAGGGAAACTAAACAATGAAGCTCGGGTACAGTCCATTGAATTCAAAATATCACTTTCCCACATTTAACTTGTAGGTATTATGCCTATGTACCATTTACCCTCAAATTTGATCTATTCAAGTTCTAGTTTTTGAATGTCATAAAGGTGGAGCTCTCAACTCTCTCAATTGCTTGTGCTGTCCCATTGCTTCTCAACATAATAGCTTAAGCTTGGTAGTGAAGAAAGCCACAAGCCCCCTTATTGAAATATTGGATGAGGTGGAACAGGGCTTAAATTAACTAGAGGCAGCCTAGAATGTTTTGTCAAAATGATATAATCAGCATTTCTTCCGTGTATCCTTGAGGTGCTTTTAAACTATGGTTGAAACCTTCACAGCTGGACTGCATCTAGCATTTCTTTTCTGCCCAGGCAGGGCTAGTGTGACGTGTAAAATAATGCAAAGATGCCAAAGTCTATGTTGCAGAGTTCATTTGTTGTAAATATTTTCCTTTTCAAATGGTTGATCCCTTAGATAAGTAACCAATGAGCATGGAAAATGGTATGACTATTTGTTAAATTGATGCATGTATCTTAATGCATTTTTATAGGCATTTTTGCTGCCACTTAAATCTCTGAATGGCCAACCTGATGTACTTCTAGTTTTTATATCCACTTGTTAAATTTTTATGAATTGTTTGCTACCAACTGGTCATTTCTGATTCTACTTTCCCTATCTCAGGAGCGACCAAATCAGTTTATGCTCCTGAGCCTTTTGATATTGGAAGGATCTTGCATGCTGACATTGTTTAAGAAGGACAGCAAATCACATTGACAACTGCTGGTCGTATTGATCCAAGTCTAGTTTTGATCCTTACTCTTAAGTGCTGTTTCTCTGATGCTTTTTATTTTTATTGGTTAGTTATACATGCACCTAGGGGTTCTTTAATTGATGATGTTATCATCTTCCAAGTCCCATGAGGAGAGGAGCTACCATTATAGTCTTTATTCATTCGTATTGTTTACCTGGGTTCAAAATATGATTTTGTAGGGTTTCCATTTAGCACCATTTATTCAATATTGTTAATATGACATCTTTGTAGTCCTTATATAATCTGCAATGAATATATGTTTGTCTATAATGTTAAAATGAAATTTTTTTAAAAAAAAGGGCTGATGGATTTTCTTGAGCAGCTGCTGGTTTGGGAAGCTATGTGGAGGCACTTGTACGGAAACATGATGTTGAATTCAATGTATGTTGGCCTAATTCTATTCAGGTTTATTTTCCTGTGCATAACTAAATGTATATCAGCTTCAATATCTGGTAACTTTTCAGTATTCTTGTTATAGCCGCGAGGGTTTAGTTGTAAGGGGGATATGCATCATTTTTCTACTTGTCTTGATGATGATACTAGTTTCACCGTTCTACTTCTAGTGTGTGCACTGCTAGTCATGAGTGGAGCTTAGACTAGGCTGACCGCCCATTGATTTAATCATGATCTCTCTTTTTTTTTTTAATCTAAAAAGAAAATTTTAGATGATCATAAGAATAGGCAAGAGCCCAAGTATATGGGAACATCACTGATTTAAACCATCAAAAAATAATTTAAACCATCAAAAAACTTTGTTACATAATGAAGTGATTCCTAAGCATTACACTGCCTTCAACTGTTGTTGAATCTCGGAAGAAACATACCATTTTTGTTTTTGGATAATGATTAGGTAATGAAAAAGTTGAAGATTTGAAATTGACAAATGTTGTGTTTGAGTCATGTTTGGAAAGGAAATATCTGTGAATACCTGTGAATACAAACAAGAGGGACTATCTGTTTTTTCACAAAAAGTTTATCAATAAATTGCTGAGGCTTCTTGTATACAGAATCTTGTATTCTTTAAAGCTACACTATGACTAATGTGTAGCATCATACTAATAGCGGGAAGGGGGTGTTACACTTCTGAATTTTTATTTTTGTATTTTTCTTGTGTATAATGTACTTGTGCTGTGGGTTTCAGGATGCTACAATTGAGCAACTGCTCCTTATTTTTCTTTCCCATTTAAAGGATGAGTTTCCTGATGTCCGGCTGAATATTATCAGCAAGCTTGATCAAGTTAACCAGGTATTATCAAAATTTCATGTTCAAATAGTTAAGAGTTCATTTGTTCCAATTTTGACTTTTTATTTTCTTCTTCTCGCTTTTCTTTATTGTATTGTAGTAATTATGCAGTTGGAAGCCATGTGTAAATGCAGGCACCAAAAAGACATATATGCATGATGTAAACACAGGCACCAAAAACACATTTATGCATGATGTGTAACATATATGTATCCATATACATGTACATGGTCCAATCACATGATTTAGCAACACGTTACAAAAAATCATCTTTTTTTTTTCTTGAAATAGACTAAGTGCTAGCAGAAGTTGAGTTTCTAATGCTCTTGAAACTGAGTTTTTTTCATTTTTATATGGGGTTGAGCAGAATTTCTTTATCTTACACTCCACTTGTACCCACACATTATTCTGTTAGCATCTCAAAATATAAAAAAGGATTTTATATGGGAAAGGTGATTTAGTTTTTTGTGCTGTGTATGATTGAAAATCATACATGAGAAAAGTAAGTTATGAGAAAATTTATATGTGCTAACAGTTATGATCACTGACACTTGTTTACAATATCATGAATTGGTTATGGTCAGGTGATGTTGTGTTGTATGTCCATTAAACACTCAATTCCACTTTATTAACGAAATACACAACACTCACTTCCCTCACTCAAGGAGACAGTAATACAACATGCATAAAGCAACTTTGTTGTAGGACTTAACATAATTGTAATAGAGAGAATTTTTTAACCATCAGAATTTATTTGAAATTGTAATATCTGTTTTCACCCAAGCATCGGGTCCCCAACAATTCTCTTGGCTCATTTTCTAATAGATGGTGTAGTTCTTGCGGTGGGAATTAACCAACAAGATGCTGCCAACTTTTTAATCTTCTTTATCCACATAATGGGGCCTCTCCTCTCCATGCAGTAGCTTTGGTGTCGTCTACTCCTACATAGTTAAGTCTGATTATATTAATCTTATACGACAATGATATTGATGCCTCATCTAATGGCTTTCAATAAATGACAAATTTCCCTTTCTTTTTGCAAACGCATGGTTTCATTTTCTCTATTTCAACCACATGAGAGACAACCCTTATTTCTTTCCTAAAGGTGATGAAGTAGTTAAAATCAGTTTATTGACTCCCTCTATATGATCATTCGAACCCTGTGACTGAAAAAGACTTGTGTGTGGTTGGCTTAAATCATTTGTTACCTTAGAAATCATGCATGCCCCGTGATGTTTATCTCTGATGTTAAGAAAGCATTAATAATGAAATGCTTTCTATATATATATTAGTCTCATCTTCCACCTAATAAATCAAACAAAAGACTATAATTCTTATATATCTCTCCCTCTTTTCCCTCTTCTACGTGGCATTGTGCTGCATTTTTTCCTTACTAAACAACTTTTGTACCTCTACTTGTTTCTAGATGGACAAGAGTTGGATGCAAATCACTGATAGATTTAGATCTAGGGAATATGCTAAAGGAGTTAAGGAGTTCCTTACCTTAGCCCGAACTTATGCTACAAGTGAGGAAATTCGTTGCCCATGTGTCCGATGTTCAAATAATTACTTCCTACCTATAAGCCAGGTAGAAAGACACTTGTTCATTAAAGGTATTGACAAGAATTACACCCAATGGATTTTTCATGGCGAGGAAGAAGATTTAATCATAAGTGATGATGATGATGATGTACATGATCCCGAACAAGAGGTTGACTTGTTCACAGAGAGACTCAGGGACCTGCGTAGTTACTTTTTTTGGAGGGAAAACAATTTTTTGTGAATTTTGATAACCCCGTGAAGGTCAAAGTAATATACTTAAAACAAATGCTTGGATCCTACTTAGTTAATATTTTGTTCATCAGTTTACTAGTGTGGGGTAGGTAGTGTAAGGTTAGGTTATGTATAGTGTATTTTGTAGCTTATGTCATTGTACGTTTCTCTTGCCACCAACTGGTCACTTGGAAGTTATTGGTCATTGGATGTCAGGTGAAACAGCTACAACAAGGTAAGTTATAAAGGATATGCTGCCTTTTTTATGTTTTCATATGAATTCTTAACAATTAGCATTGTAGCTTCTCCTTTTATGATTCACTTCAATTTAATTTTTAAGAAAGAAAATCATCCATCTTTGGTGCAAGTGTCATTTTGATTTCTCCTAAACCATCTGAAAACCTATGAAGTATATATGATGCCTATTTTGTATCTCTCCCTTAAGTATCAATTTGTATCTTTCTGTCCTAATTTCCTTCTTGTTAAGAGCTTCTGTTTTTGTCGAATACTAGCATAGACTGACTATTTGGTGGGTGTGATGAAGCGCCAAACGATTTTTCAAGCAAAATGAGGAGAAAGAAAATTCAGATCAACAACACCACACCACAGCACGTTAGGTGACTTTCTCTAAGAGGAGGAAGAGACTTTTTAAAAAGGCTTTGGAGCTCTCAACTCTTTGCGAGGCTGAAATAGCGCTCATTGTCTCTTCGGCTACCGGAAACCTCTTTGATTATGCCAGCCCAAGGTTTCTCTCCCTCTCTCACTCCTCTTTACTTATAGAAGAACATATATCCTATTTATTAAAGTAAGTACGTAGCTGTCTACACCTTTATGAAGATTGACTTGTTTGTGCATTCACTAATTGGTTGAAAGAGAGCTAGATGCTTAATTGAAAAGATAGATCTTTTAAGCAACAGGACTAAACAAACTAGATAAATGACTGAGAATGTACTACGATACATCAAATAGAATGACTGACTGAGAATGTTTGTGCATTCACTAATTGGTGTATCGTTATAGGTATTAAGGTTTTGGTGAAGTGTGATAAAGTGAAAAAGTTAGCCATGGCAACCACAGAAGATGATGGCTCTTTTGAAGTGGCTCTTTTGTAGTGTTCCAATCCGAAAATTTTATGGCATGAGCTGGTATATGTAAATGATATTAAACACTATTCTAGGATGGCAACAAGGAGTGATTCTCGTAAAAGTGAATATAATTACAAATATAGGCTTTAAATTACACTAATTAAGTGCATGCTTGTATACATGAAAGTTGGAATTTGGTGTTTTCTTAGATTTTCTTTATAATAAACGGCCACATTCTAAGTTTATAAATGGATTTAAAACAGAGAATATATGTGTTTAGTTAAGTTTTGTGAATTTGGGGCCAGTTTGTAATTTTTTAAAAGTATAGGGGTAAAAAGGTAATTTCTCAGGAATCAAGGGACTGATAAAAAAATTGCAATTTTTTTGGAAATCCAGATTTTAGTAAAATTTATATGAGTTACATGGAAGACTCTGATCTTAGTTGATTTAATTGTTTCAATAATTTCTTTAGAGGTACCCGTTGGTAATTAACCAAGAGAGACTATTATAAGTTAGTTTCCAACCTACACCCGGTTTATGTTATTATGTTAAATGATAAATGTATGTTAGTGATCCATGTTATTATTATGAGTTTCCAATAATATCTAAAATGTTCTTGTCATATTATATTACCTTTTGTCAACTAAAATTGCATCCTTTTGAAGGTGGTTTATTCGTATGAATGTTATTCTGGGTAGCATATCAGGCTCATTAATAGGATTTGTTGTCGCATCGCTTGTCCACCCACCATACCCTTTCTTCAAGTTTTCAGTCATACAAATCGGAATTGGTAAAGCCACTTCATCTGGAAATAAATTCAACTAGAAAACCTATCAAAAAATAAATAAATTGAACTAGAAGAATCACGTTTTGTGTCTCTCTGCTGTTGTTCAAATTTCATTTCGTACTTTTGAACTTGACATTCAGATTTAGCTCTCAGAAGATGGGATTAATGGTGTATTGATTGATTGTTATATCTATACAAACCGCTCTGGCTATTTTGTCTTTGTGCTTTACGAATATTGACTTATCTTGAATTTGTATATCTTCACATTGAATACAAGGAATATTAGGAATGTACCACTTGTCTTGATCGCGGCTCTATGTAGAGATAAATCCAACCCTTTTGGCACAGATGGGGCTGCCTATATTTCATTTGGACAGTGGGTGGTCCAACTCAGCTCTATTCCTCAAGGAAATCAATGGTGTCTAGAATTATTGAGACCCACGAGAAGCCAAACTTCTACACGATCTCCACTCCTCTTAGCTTTTACATAACTTGCCCTACAACGTAGGCGAAAAAATTTCACTTGTAAATTTAGCTTTCCATTGTGATATGTTGGATGGTTTTATGTAAAACTTAAAACAATGGCATAGCAATGGTGAATTTCAAATATGTACTTTGAGGTTATATGAATGATGTTTAATGCCTAAACTGAATTTCTCTAAATATAGTATTTTCTTGTTTATTAACAAGCAAGTACCTGTTATAAAGGAAATAAATATTAGGAAAAATACAACATATGAATACAAAAAATCTGCTGCAGGTTTCAAACATTCCGGCGAAAATAATATGCCGGAAAAAAATTTGCCAGATTGTTTTTCAACAATTTCCGGCTGTGAAAAGTAGCCACTAAAGTTTTTTTCTGGCGACAAAATATAGCCGGAAATAAAACGCTGGCAACATCAACCGAGCCAACACGTATTTCCGACTTTGAAAAATTAGCCACAAATAGTTTTTTCCGGCTAAAAATATATAGCCGGGAAAAAAAATTGTGACTTGCACCAGCCAACATCTATTTGCGGCTTTCAAAAAATAGCCGGAAATACTTTTTTGCGGCTAAAATTATATAGCCGGAAATAATTTTGGCTTGGATGATCGATGTTGGCCAAAATAAGTGCGACAAAATTTTTGAACAGCTATTATTATTGTCGCAAATATGATCCGCTTCTAGCAATTTGCAAAGTAGCTGGAAATAGTTTTACTTGGCTCTATAATAGATGCTACTTGGTGGCACTTAGAAATAGCCGGAAATAGGTATTAGCGGCTATTTATATAATTATTTCCGGCTACTTTGCTCGCCGGAAATGGTCTAATTTTTTGTAGTGATTGTCAAGGATAATATCATATTACTCCTTGAAAAATCCTATAAATCCACAAAATTAAGTGTCAATGTCTTGAGCAATCTCTTGATCATATTGGCTGTTTTCAATATTATTATTGGAAGCAATTCCACATTCAGTTAATTCCCATCCAATATTATTTTCAACCATGCATGGCGTTATCCACGATCCCTCCCGTTGATCACAACCTGATTGGCATGCATCTCTTTTTATTACCCATAAAAATTAATACATCGATCTTGTGATCATATTAAAAAAATAATTTCGTTATAAATAACAAAAAATTTATATGCAATCAATTAATTAGCTTGTATGATGTGTTCCATTTTCATTTCTCCCACTACAAGAAATTTGGCCTATTGCAGCGATTTTTATATTGTTGCAAAAAAAATCACTGCAAAAGGTTATCTATTACGACATTTTTTAAATCGCTGCTCTTTTTTTTCTTCAAAAGTGAAACGATTTATGATTTTTATATTTACAGCGAAAAATCTAATATTTGCAGCGATTTTAATCGTTGTATTTGTAAAAATATGTTTGCAGCGCATAAATAATAGTCGGAATTGAGTTGGGATACAAATTTCATTTTTTTCTCCCCTGATTTCCTCTTTTGTTTTCCCTCCAGCAATCCCCCCCCCCCCCCCCCCCACTCTCAATCCCCCAGCGATCTTCTCCCTCAACCCACGCCGCCGCGCACAGCCCATCGCCAGCGACCCCACCACATCACTGCCACCTCACCTCGATGTCCGCCCCCTCTTTCTCCCCCAAACCCGAAATTTCCTTTTCCCCAAATCTGGCCTCACCTCTCTCTCTCTCTCTCTCTCTCTCTCTCTCTCTCTCTCTCTCTCTCTCTCTCTCTCTCTCTCTCTCTCGGATTTGTCTGGATCGCCGTTGCTAGGGGCCCCTTTTGCCACCACTCACACGTCAACGCCATTGCCAGTCCTCTATCGGAGCCCCCTTCACCCCAGAGCCTAGCCCAGCCTCCCGAGGCCCTCCTTCTCTCCCTTGCTCTGTTCGCAACCCACGGCCCCCAGTGGTTTACTTCTCTGCCAGTCCCTTGTGAGTTTGGCTTCTTCTTTTCTTCTGTTTTTCTTCATTTTTTGCTAGAATATATATATATATATATGTAATTCTCACCCTGATACTCATCATTTCCCATTTGTTACATATTCGAGGCTCAAATCTATGTTCATTGTTTTGAGATTGCTATCTTGTAACGGAAACCCTAACTTATTAAACACTCAATCTGTTAATGCACCGTTGGTGTTCCCCTGTGTATGTCGCCCACTGTTGAAAAGGAATGGGCTTCTTGTCTTGGGGTCCATTAGCAGTAATCCCTGTTTCTGGTGAATCATTTCCAACTCTCATGGCTTGTGTTCTTCTCAGCAATCTTGGAGCATCCAGAACCATGTTTATTGTTTTTACTTTTTTGTATCTACTTGGTTATGGCAACTAACATCTTTTGAATGTCTTTTGTCTTTAACTTTATGTTTCACAGATACAGCTTACATATTTTATCTATTGAAGCTGGATGGAAGATAAAAGATGTGAAAAGATCGGCAGCTGGCGAACTGAAGGTATATCTTTGTTTCTTGTTATTAAATCAAGGGTGGTGCTAGTGTTCTCAATATTGCTGTTCAATTTTATTATGTCTTTATTTTCTTCTAGTTTCTTTTTGTTTGATTGATAAATGATGAACTTTAGTTTTATTTGAAGTTTGAGACTGGATCTGCACAACCATATGTTACTTACCTTGTATTGATTACACAAATATGTTACATGGACTTGCACTCATTTTAGTTATAAAAAAATGTTACGTGGACTTGCATATAGGTTGTGGGTGTGGGCAACCATCATGTGCTACATTGGAGTATAGGTTAGACAACCTTCTATACACGTTCAAAAAAGCTCTTGTAAACTTGTGCATGAATGTTCTTTATTCGTAGTGGAAAATCTTAGAATTCCACATGTATCATATTTTTATATCTATTGGATGGGTAAGGAGAGTGTAATGGGTCTTACTATTGATACAAGTTTATTGTGGTTTTTAATATAGTTATAATTGGACATTAGGATTTCCAGGTAACTTGAAAGATCCCAAAAAGGCTAGTGTGCAAATGCATGTGTGATTCTACAAGGCTTAAGATTATTAAACAATTAACTTTATTTAGCTGTCATCTTAACTTTGAGCTTTAATATATATAATCTCCCTCTCTCTCTAGTTTCATCCTTATCCATCTTTCATCCTTGCTATATTTATTTATTTTCATTCATATAAAGCCATGCTCAATCCAAAAACCAATATAAATGATGTTGAACATTTCAGATGCTAATCCATTTTCTATGTTCCCTTGTCTTTTAGAATGGATACTCTTCACTTCTATCATTCACAGTGACTAAAATTAACAATACAGTGACTAACATGAATACTTCATGTTCACTTTTTGTGTCCAGTTATGAATTATTGATGTAATATGAATTCTGGTTATGATGATTAAAGGGGAAAATGGTGATACATGTTGATTAATTTTATAACCTAGGCCAAATCTTGGTTGATGCATGTTGATTAATTTTATAATCTGAAAATTCTATTATAATCCAAACACCTACTCATACAATATCCATATATTACTATCACTTAATTAAACTAACACTATTGTTGTGCCTAAACTTTGACTCAAATTAATAAACCAAAATTTAGTGCAGTTTTACCTGCAAGTATACAGGTGTTGTAGTACCTTACAGGGTCGAATCCACAGGGATTGACTTATGTGAAAAATTCTCTCAAACAAATAAAAAAAAATACTAAAAGAGATGCGCGATTGAAACTAAAATGAAGTTATTGAGATGATGATTTTTGACGTAACAAAATAAGACTAGAATGATATGCTGTGTTGAATGGAAAAAGACTAAGGTTTCGAGGATCCGTTTAATAATTTAAAATATTGTTTCCGATCGAATTACTTCAATTAAACTAGAATAATGATTCCGTTTAATTGGAAGATTTAGCATTTAAGATCGAGGAAAAAATAGTCACTGATGATTGAGCATGAGCGATCGATGATTAAAACGCTAACAAATCTATTTGACTATCAAAGGGATTTCTCAAGCATTCACTGTATTCAGAAATCACAATGAATCAAGATAAATATATAGATAATCAAAATATCCAATAATAAAATTCTTCAATCGATCAAACTCGTAAAATAAATTTGACGTCGATCCGAAAGCAATTTTCAAATAATTAAACTTCACCTCTAACCTTAGTATGAAAATTTAGCCGACCATGTTTAACACAAGCGCTATAAAAATTAAATAAACATTATCCATGATAGAATTAAAATAAAATACAATGAAACCACACAATAACATAACACTGAAAAGAAAAGAAAATAAAATAAAAGTTAAAACTCCCTCTCGTTTCGTGTCCGTTCCGTTCAACGTCAAAAACTCCCACAAGCCTCTGTTTTCTTTGGTTTCGCAACTACTCTATTTCTTTCACTAAAAACAGAGCAGAAAACAGCTCTCCTCTTCCAACTCAGTCTGAAACCAGCCAAAGAAATCAAGAAAACTCCCTCTATTTTTACGTTAACCTGCGTCTTTCCAGCTTTCAGAAAATTAACCACCTCCGTAACCTCTACTCAGCCCAGCTTTCCCTTCACGTCGCCCAGCTCTCACACCCCGTTCGTTTTCTGTCCGTCCGTCCGAACGTAGGGGAAGCCTCCCAGACGAAGCTCCAGCGTTCCCTCTCTCACCCGAAAATCACTCCGGTTTCTCTCCGTCCAAGGCTAGAGGACAACCCCCCGAATCAAGTGTCCTTTTCCAGCTTCCTCTCTTCTGATTTTATTCTCTGTTCCAGCTCACTCCCCTTGAACGTCAACTCTCTCCTGTCAAAGAAAAACACTCTTTCACGTCTTCCCTTTCTTTTCTTATTTTTCGACTCCACTTTCCGTTAATATTTGACTTTGTGCTTCCATCTGCTAGCTCCCTCAATTTTTGGCTTTCCGTAAAAACTCTCCAACGTCAACTCTCCCAAGCCGAAGAAAAACTCTCCCACGTCTCTTTCCTTTCTCATTTTCTCTTCTATTTTTTTCTTTTCGTAAGCTCAGTAAACTTCTTCTTTTGCTTTCGCTTTCGGCTTGCTTTCCGTTAATATTGACAACTTTTGGTTCGCCGTCCAATTGCAAGAAGCCTCCACGTGAACGCCCAGCTTTCTTTATTTTCTGCTCCTCTCTTCCGTAAATGTTGACAACATGGTTCTCTTCTTCCAGCCGTCTACCTCTCTTTCTTTATTTCAGTGGTTTTTTTGTTGACTACATGTGAAGCGCATGCAGCTTATATGTCTTCTTTTCTCTTTTCGGCTCTTCACTTTTAATTTCCACATTGCTTGCCGACAATTCTTTTACATTCAAAGTACTCAACATTTTATCTGTTTTTAGCAACTCTACTTTGAAAGACTCGTAAAGCATGCGCTTTTGGTCAGAGCTGGATCTCGTGAATTTTATTTAAACTAGAAATAAAGAGATAAAACAAATTAAAACTCAGAAGAATAGAATATTAAAAATATATTATATATGTGAGGAAATATTGTCCAAATAAATCATAGTCATAAAATTAAGCATAAACATTATATTAATCAATTAAAAATCACAACTCAAATTTATGCTTATTAACTATTTTTCCATCTAAAACCAATAATAATGTCACGAAGCAGTTAAAATACATTGGTTTTAAATAGCTAAAATATGCAATTTTTCAGCTCAAACAACTATCACATCACATTATACTTTATGATGATATTAGAGTGCTAACATTGTACTTCATTGTATTTGCAAGGCTGGAACTTTGGCGTAAATATCATTTGTAAGAAGACTAAGTTCAGTTTAGTTTAAAACGCTATCATTTTTCCCTCTCTTACCTCACGTTTAGCACCTAAAAAGATAGTAGCAAACACACAACCTTCTCTGAAATTTTCTGCAACAGATTCTGTCATGGTTTCTTTCAACTTCATCTATCCTTACATTTTTCACCTAATACTTGTTTAGTTGGGTGTGTAACTAAGTGGAGGGAAGGTAGAAACATGCAGAATTCGTGCTATCTACTGCTTGAGGAGGTGAGATGACCCCACGTGGTTTTGTTCCATGCCGATAGTTTCTACAAAAAGGTTCTGCTATAGTTTTAACAATATTTCTTCCTCTATTTGAATCACTTTTCAATTATGTTTAGGCCTCCATTTTTATGTGTTAAACTGGTAGAGATCAGTATGTATTTTTTAACCTTCTTCTCAAGCTAATAACTAAGTAAACAACTAAGGATTTCATTAGAAATTTATGGTTTATCAAGAACTATCTCTTCCTGTGTTTATGCTATGTCTACCCATAAATCATGCTTATTTCTAATTTTTCTAAACACTAGTTCATTGCTTGTGTAGTTGGGATTATAGTTGAAGGAAGGGGGCTTTGAAACAAGTATACAACTAACTTATTGGCTTACCAAGCTAGTGCAGAAAATTTGACATGACTTTAGCTCTGATTCCTCTTAAAGTTCTAGCCCCTTAGCTGGAGCTGAGAGAAACAGCAACACACAACTCCTCTCTTTTCTTTCTACTAATTCCTCTTAAGTTCTACCTCAAAAGGGGTTGTATTGCTCCTTTCAGGCTAGTGGCCATCTTGATGGGTCCTTATAATTTTTTTTTAGGAATTTTATATTCTATAGGTTGTATTGTGTACATGATAATATGGGATCATGTGTTATTTATGCTTTAGTTAAGCTACATAATTTCTAAACTTTATTCATTGTTGGATTACTGCATTAGTTTGAATTTTGTCATTTATTTTTCCAGTTTGTAAACCAATATCATGTCCATGTGCATTGGTCAGTTCTAGTCTATGGAGGTGGGAGCATTGGGCTAAAAGAATGTTCAAGTGAGATTTCTAGCATGCAGTTAAGATCACCATCTTAGGACTAATTTTGTTTCTTTATGAATCTCTGACTCTTTCCTAGCATGCAAACAACAATAATGCATGCATGTAACCAAATGCACCTAGCTCATATACTTTTTTATATATATATATATATATATATATATATATTCATACTCAGTTTTACTTTTGCTTATCTAAAATTGAAAAAAAATAGATATACACAGACCCCTCAACATAAGTAAGTGCATAATATCAAAATTCCAAAGATGTTCTGTATTTTCCTATTAATTTAACTTCTACTTGAACACTGCCATGTGACGAAGTTAAATCAACACATTAACTTAAGGTTGTTAATGGATTCCAACCTTAGATTCAGTTGTTTATGAAGAAAAAATTATAAACATTAGGTTCAGTCTGGAATGTCTCCATGGATGCTAGAGACTATTCCTGCACACAAGCTGAACATGCTATTACATAAGAAAAAGTATCCAGACATGTCTTTCATTGCTTATGATGTATTTTGATATTGTTACTGCCAAATGATTAATATTTTCATATAAATATTTATTGGGTTAGTGATCTGAGTTTATATATGCATATTCTGTTATATATATTTGATATACATTTTTTTAATAGTTGTGGTAGTGATTATGTATAATAAACTAATTAAATTAATAGTTTTCAGCCATTTTATAACGGTCCGTGCATTGGGAGGGTTATGTACGTTGGTGTGCAATTGTAGCCTTTTAAAATTTCTTACAAGTCAATGTATGTGTTTTTCTTTATAAAACATGCACCTAGAGGAACTTTCTTTTTATGTTCACTTTTTTTTTACCACATGTCCCTTCATCTACCACTTTATGGACAAATTAGTGGTGATTAAATAAGAAGAAATGCTAATAGCAATCACTACTTGGTAATGCTCACAGGAAAATCACTACTTGTTAATGGCATTATACCTCTCTTGGGCTGAGCTACTTTAAAATCCAAGTTATAAATCAATCTAAGATTTCTAGTATGTTATCTATTGGATTTATTGCGTCTTTTATGGTCTGGTCATTTTGATCTTTATATATGTCTTAAGAAGCAAGAAATGAATCCGTGGAAGAGGTGTGTATGCATGCTATTGAATTTAGGCTATCATTACTAGTAAGGGATCATTGTTTTATGCTCTATGATTGAAGTAGTTGGATGATATGAAATTTGTGCATGCCAAAGGTTATACCAGGTATTATCTAGAGTAAATTGATGGATAAAGAGAATATTTTAGTTGTTGTTATTCCATATATATATATTAATAAATTGCCTATGCATGTGTTTGTGTATGTATAATGTAACTGTGGCCATATAATGTAAATTAAAAAATTGATGGTGGTTTAGTGATTTGTTAGATTAAGGTTGGAAATAGAAAATATGATTTTTACTTCTAAAAAATTTGTCACTGTTATGATGTATATGTGTTTCAGCATTTTTTGGTATTCTTACAGTTAAATGCAAGCATCACTGTTGAATGTTCAAGGGTGGGTGATCTATTTTGTGCTAATATATTACATAAAACTTATTTATGTGTTTGAGGAAACATTATTTCGCTTTTTACTTCTTTTACTAAATAATGGTATTTTTTTTCAATCTCTATAATTATCATGTTTTGTGAAAATAGAAGGATGACTCTAATCTTAATAAACCAATTAAGCAACTCACCAATAGTACTTATCACTCAAACCTGTTGTAAGGTTTTAGGTCTTAATTGCTCTTATAGTACTTATTTTTCAAACATAAGTGTAATCTCTCTAATTTGTATTTGGAAGTGACAGTACTAAATCAAGGACTCCAACTATGTAAAAGACACATATCACATCGTTGGCCTCCTTTCACACTAATAATGTAATAGACAAACACAGCACGCTAGCTTTTGATAAATATTGGTTCAGTTGTTAGATGTAGCTTAGCTCTTTTGTTGATGAATTGGACCCTGTGTATCTCTTTGAGTTTGGCTCTTGCCTATGTAGTGATTATAGTAGGATATCTGACTCATTAGTAGCACTAGTGTTTATGGTCGATAGGCACAACACCTAGCATCTCCATTATTGGCTATGGCTACTTAGGTATCTAATTCCATGAAGTACTTTAGCTAGCTTTTACATCCTCTGCCTTCCTAGTCGCTTACTCTTTTTCAAACTGTCATTCTTGGTTTCAAGTAATTTGTCTGCAGTCTTGCTTGGCAACATGTTATGCGTAGTAGTCTTGCTTAGTTGAGATAGATTTGGATTTAAACATCTAGCAAAATTAACTTTTTGTCTTTTAAAGTCTTAGTAATGAAGGGTTTTTCTAATCTTATAGTTAATTTGTCATTAGAAAATAGGGTATTTAGTCCAACTATTGTTAATCTAATTAAAAAAAGTACTAAAATGGAAGTATATATAGGTATTCAAGATGATGATGATCTGTATGAAACTAGGAAAGCTAATTTGTGAATTAGATGTGGTACACCAAGGAAGATGATTCTAGATGTGCTTACATGTTGAAGAATTATTATCATTTTTCCCTATCTTCCTGAATCAAGGGTGGCAGAGATTTGATTAGCTAAACTAAGTGTGCAAATCTTAAAATCTCCAATGAGACTGAGACTAGATGTGCTCTACTTCTTTTCTTCCCATTTTTTTTTAGAAGTAACTTTTCTTCCTATGCCCCCTTGAAAATAGGAAATCATTTCAGTTTGTATACAGCTATTGCTTCTACTGAAATTTTGAGGCTTCATTTACAGTCTGTAGAATCTTTAAAATTTGACCATATGAGTATGGGGTCCAATATATCTATGCACATGTTACTTTTGCTTTTGTCTTCATGTTTAGGCTCTGCCAAAATATGGATATTTTGGTATTTACCTCATTTTTGTCCACTGATAGAACTTTTACTTTGAAGCATCTGTTTTTTATTTCTAGTCCATTAAAACATTTATCGATTCATTCATGGCAAAAGTTTTTAATTGCAATTCACTTCTCCTTTTTACAAAGCCTTTCTATCCTTTCTTTTATATGATTTAATTTGAGTTGTGTATAATATTGTGCACGATATATAAATAATAGTTTTTAATCCTCTACAGATCTTTTGATATAAGTTTGGAAATACTGGTTTTTTAGTCAAGTAATGCTTTGTGTTTTTGCTTAATCTATATATATTTTGATTGGTGGCTGCAAGTCCTATGGATGATTATCTCTACCTTGATCATAAAAGTGTAGTTTGAAAGCAATGGAGACCTAAATAAATATCTAAGTAAATTGTTTGTAAATTTGCACCGGAGTTTTGGTTTGGACAGTTATTGATAAGCTTCTAGTGTTAACAATACACATTTTTTCCAAAATTTTATTAAAAAGAGGTTTTATTCTAAAGTTGTGCTTTACTTGAATGAAGTTCTACTTTGAGATCAGTAAATTAGATTGATGCTGATGTGTTACAACTGCTATGGATAGTAGGTTTTCATGCATTCTTCACCTACAATAAGGTTTTCCCTTATCTGTATGACTTCATGCTCCACTTTCCAGGTTTTTTGTTCTACTAATCTGTTGGTATTGTGTCTTTCTAGAAAACTCATATACAGGTATGCCTTTGTTTCTATTTTTAGTCTCTTTCATAAGTCACACTAATGATTTATATCTTGTTCATTTTCTGTTATTTTTTCTAATTTCTAATGTCTTTTTGAATGTGGTTGAATAGAAGCTTTCCAAATATTTGATGTTTATTGCTTACACGTTGAAATATATTTAGAGAGTTGTTGATATTGCAACTGGCTGCAGTGACCTTGAAACTATATTCCACTCACCCTTACCAAGAGCATAGACCCTATTACTGCCTACCATCTTTTCTTGAATATGAGAGCAATTACTTTTAGTTGATAGTGATAAAGTGCACTTAGGCTTGACTTGATGTTTCTGTTTGCCTAAGTACTGAACATATTTCTACTTGTTGTATACTGAATGTACTGAGCATATGATTCATGCAAGAGCTCCATTTGACTTGTAAGGAATGGACAGTTGTTAGTTGAAACAGTGTGCAAGTGGATTTGGATGAATGTATGAATGTCTTGCATATTATATGTAAGTGTAAAAAAACTACTACAGTTTCAGTAGTATTTTTTTTTTTAATTTTGTAATTGAGTATTTTCAGCTACTAAAAATCGCTGCGAATAGTTCAAAACTCATCGCAATTACTCTATTATAGCGATTTTAGTCCTTGGAAAAATGTTAAATGCAACAAAGGAAGCAAGCGTTGCTTCTGATATTTAGTATTTGTAACGCGTTTTGATCTTTTGCAGCGATTTTAGTCCTTGAAAAAAAGATTAAATGCAATAAAAGAAGCCAGCGCTGCTTCTGATATGGGGTATTTATAGTGCTTTTTGAGCTTTTGCATCGATTTTGGTCCTTGGAAAAAACATTAAATGCAAAGAAGGAAGCAAGCGCTGCTTCTGATTTGGGGTATTTGCAACACTTTTTAATCTTTTGCAGGGATTTTAGTCCTTGCAAAAAATATTAAATACAATGAAGGAAGCAAGCGTTGCTTCTGATATCGGGCATTTGCAGCACTATTGTGAGCTTTTGCAAGGATTAAAATCGTTGGAATTACTCAAAAGCAGCGATCCTTGGACTCATTTCATAACTCATTCCCAACGTGTTGCAATATAATTTGAAACGAAAATATCTCGCTGCAATTGATATCAATTGCAACATTTTTTTAATATCGTTGCAATTGATCAAAAAAGAAAGGATTATAGCGTCGAACATGCAAGGAACTAAAAAACGCTGCAATTGAGATATTTCACGAACTTCAATAAGTAATTCTTTTTTTTTTCCGTCCACTATAGAAAGTCAATTAGGAAGCAGTAAATATTGCTTCGCATGAGACGACAATTGTAGTTTTTGACAAAAAGAAAATCCCTTTGTACGTACCAATCCTCCTGATCTCAGACAATATCCTTGACAAGTCCTTTTTTCACTACAGCATCTCGAATGAGTTTGAGCGATTCCTCTAAATTGTCGCAGAGCAGGTGAGGATCAGGAATCACACTTGGATCAACTGACAAAGCAATGGTCATCTTATTCATGTGACTTTGGAAATGGAAAGTCAGTGCCTGCAATATATATATATATATATATATATATATAGAATCGGAAAAACATGTACATCAGTAAGGTATTTGAGGTGTCAAGATGTGTCAATAAGGAGACATAAATTCGATCCCATAGAAAAGGATCGAGGAGAATGAAATAAAACGCATGTTAATTCATGAATATCAAGCATATTCTTTTGTTCGATTAGTTTTCTTTTGAGTAAACATGATATTCTGTTGTACGGAACTAAGGGAGACAATTCTATTAGAATTGGATGACTTACATGTGGATGCCCATAGACATAAGGAGCAAGGTAAGCCAATGGATGGCCATAAAAGCTTATTTCTTCCTGCGGGCCAACCAAGCTGGAAATGGCCATTGTTGTGTTGGAGATTGCTCTGTGCGCTATAGCAGCAGCAACCTGTTAAATATATATCCATGTAAACATAATCTATGAAGTTATTCGGCAGCTCTTTAAGCTTCCGGCTCTCTGCTGATAAACATTTTCTGCATTAATGCTACATTTCCGATCAACAATTCTATATGACAATTGCTTTACTTCATTTTGTTTGTCTGCGTATAAATTTGGATTTGATTAATTCCTTGGTAATAATTTCTTTGACACTAGTGATCAGCTGGAGTTATGTGAAGTTAGAAACCAAGTACTAGTTCTAATTAAGGAGATAATGTGCGTGCGTACGTACCTTGGCTCCAAAAGTTCTGAGTACTAACTCAGCACACGAATATGTGCATATAGCTTCACGTGAGAGCTTTTTTCTGTCAATGGCTGCCTTAGCTTGTCGAACATACTCCAATGGGTCGTCTTGCAAAGCAATGTTGAAGGGAAGGAGCAAGTATCCAATCAAATTGCCCCACCTGGTCTTTGACCCCTTGGCCATCATATCAGCCAGATCCTGTTTAATTGACAACATTACTACACGATAAACATTGGCGTGGAATATTTCGATCAGAACTCGTCAAGTTTATATCTAAGGTAATAGACAGTTAAAATTATCTGATAAAATGTAAACTAAATAATTCAATGCATATCTTTCTATGATCAGTTTCCACCTTTGGAGGATCTATGATTTAGATTTTTGGGTGGTTTATCATTGTGAGGCATATTGGGATGTGATATTCTTCAAACAATGATGAAAGATAATTTACCTGGATTCCTACAGTTTTTCGTAGATTGACAAGAATGGTTGCCCTAAAGTGGGTACCTTTTGGAATATTGGTTTTCCTCTTCTTCACTCGCCCATCTTTCTGCTCCTCACCTGCTGAGTGAACTATACATGAATTAGGGAAGGTAATAAAGCATTTTAGTTGGTTTACTATATATATAAAAATTTGTGACAGTCATAACATGCATAACATGGTTTGTGATAATATAATACTCATCGTTGGACCAACCAAAGTGTATTAGTACAGAATTGGGGGATTACTATGATAAAATCCCACATCTAGACTGATATGTGTTAATATAAGTCTCATATTTTTTAATATGAGTCTCATATTTATTTACTTTTTTCAATATAAGTGCGTAGCGCTTGTACACTCTATAGCTGCAAATATTATTTCTTAAAAATAAATGTGACATTAAATAATGAGCAAAAAAGTAAAAACAATAAAAAAAGAAACTTTCCAAATATTTGATGCCACATCAGAAGATAAACAATTAAAGGATGATGATAACTAAATTGGGTGGTGGAGTGTTTTGAGAAGACTCAACTACTATTTATTATTTTATTGTTATTTTTCACCTATTTTTTATTATTTTGTACTACTATTCATTAATATTTAATATTTTGTCATTACTTTTTATTAATATTTACAGAATATCTGATATCACCTCACTACCCAAACGCAACTAAGAGCACAATAAACAAAACATTACTCAATCGTCAATCTTAAACATGATATCACAGTATAATCATTTATGGGATTGATGGAAATTAACTTACCGTATCTACGGTTTAGATATCTGGAAAGGCCAGCTTGAGTTACTCCAACAATTACATCATTGACAGTCTACAAAATACATCCACACCAAAATTACAAGGGAAAAAGCTTCATGATTGTATAAAGAAAGGGAATAAACAAATGCCCATCAACTAAGCATCATGTACTTGAAGCAATCTTACAACAGAATGGCTTATAATAATAGCCTTTCCATGGTTTTGGAGAGACATCGAGTGGTCCTTTCTTTGTGATAAAATATCATAAATGATTTATTAAAAATGCCAATTAAATTTTTCCATTCAAACTCTTATAGGTTTATATAGAAACATATATACAAGTCATGCTACCGAACCATCTGAAACTTACTGCTCAAATGACCATTGTGATATGGCACCACCACATACGTAGTGCTGCTTGATCTATTATAAAACAAAACAAAACAAAAAACATATTCAAAACAAAAGATTGTCCAAAAAAATAAGAGAAAGATTGAAATTTAGATTCTCTCTACTCCTTTTATGTTTGTATTTTTTTAATAAACCACGTGGCACCACGTAGTGATATCATTGTTGAGTATAGTGGAGTCTGGTCCACTTCGCTCGAGCGGCGGCCTTGGCAGATTCGAACGCTCGAAGGCCGCTCGACAGTGAGCTCAAGCGATGTCTCCAG
The DNA here is from genome assembly GCA_011037825.1 of Carya cathayensis. Classification (NCBI taxonomy): domain Eukaryota; kingdom Viridiplantae; phylum Streptophyta; class Magnoliopsida; order Fagales; family Juglandaceae; genus Carya; species Carya cathayensis. Next base: position 1,904,178 of record QGSO01000223.1, read on the forward strand.
GAAGGGAAGTTCGTTCGAGCGAAGGCATTGGCCGCTCGAGCGAAGTCAGGCAGAGTCAAACGCTCGACGTGCGCTCGACAGTGCGCTCGAGCGATTGCGGAAGGGAAGTTCGCTCGACGCACGCTTGACACGCCGCTCGAACGAATGTTCTGTTTTTGCCCAGATTTAGGGTTTTTCCGCCGTGAGAGTATAAATAGGCCATTTATACTCATATGGCCTGCCTCAAGAACTCTGTAAAGAACAATATTTCACCATCTCCATTGTATTGTGATCCCTCATATATATAAATCATCTGCAGCTCTCGTGGACGTAGACAATTTGCCAAACCACATAAATCTTGTGTTGTGTGTGATTGTTTTCTCTTCCATTTTCATATTTTTCACTTCATTGTCATCAGTTTTCGTAACAACCATGTCATATATATAAGCAATAAGGTTCATACATATATGGCTTGGTAGCATTATTGTATATACATATAAGTTATGAAAGTATTATCTAAATTAAAGTAATAGAAGTTATAATTTCATTTAAGAAAATAAAAAATTAATCAAGCATCGATCTCATAAATAGATTCTAACTTAGTCAACAACAACGTGTAGTCATTTATGACTAAATTGTTCCTATTGGATGGTGCTGAAACATGATGTGAATTTAAGACATAAGAGTTGCCCACACGTTAGCCAGAAGGTGCCAAGTTTTTTGTTGAAATTCCAAGTAGAGGCAAGATTGGTTGAGCCTAATATTGGACAAAAAAAAATGAAGAATCATGTAACGGGTTGGCTATTATGGCCAAGGAGATGTATGGACGCTACATGGCCAGTCAACTTTAGCTAGCAGTACTATTCACTGACTAATCTATAAATTTTTAATGATACAAAAGTATATCTTTTTATATAAAAGTTATTTAAATTGGAAAATATCTTATATTTAAATCACAATAGACTATTCTTCCTTATTTTACCAAAATACTATTTTAAATAATTTAATAAAATAATATTTAATAATACAAAACAAAAATAATTTCAGCTAGATATTTAAGTAAAAAACACTTAAAATGGGAAACTATCACATCTTAAATGGGTAAATGAAAATAATACTGTCATAAAAGTTTAAAAACTATAATTTTCAGAGAAATACAGATTTCAAAAAAAAAAGATCATAGGAAAATGTTTCCAAGTCCACGTTCCAAAGATAAAAGTCATCGGGTGGTATGGTACTATAATAAAAATACTAAATTATCTTATCTCATCTTATTGTTATTATTTTTTAAAATTTTTATAAAAAATATAATAAAAATTTATTTTTTAAAATTTTAAAATAAAATTAATATTAATAAATTATATTATAACAATAAAAATTACATTATAATCCAAAACAACTCTCCAAATATGTCAACTCATCTAAATTGTAACCAAACCTAAAATCTTCTGTTTACTGGTAGGGCCCTGAAAAGGGAGGACTTAATTTGAAAATTAGAAAAAGATTTTCATGGTCCCACCACTCCATTCCAAAGCAAATTGACATGGAATACTGTCCGATTCAGGTGACAATCGATCGAGCTGGCACCATTCATTTGTTAGCTTGAATGACGAAAATATATTTAGACTCTAATTAAATTAAATAAATAAATAAATTAACCTGAATAAATAAATAAAATGGGTTGTTGTGAATCGGCGTACACACCATGGTCATTGCATTCTTCACGAGCTTTATGTCGTCCAAACTGACCGTCCGATGTACGAATTTCTTGATGTTCAGCTGAACCCCAGGTTCACCTTTGATTGATGTTTTCATGTCTTTTAGAAATAAAATAGTCGCCGCAAACAATAACGTATCCACCACAGTGTTCCAAATCAACCTTAAAAACAACCAAAATGCTAAAAGGAACCACCAAAACCCGTTCGAATTAGTTGAACTTGCACGGTTTTTGGCTGGAATAGTAGGCAATGCTTCTGGGTCCGAGGTTTTTCTCGTGCAAGCTAGGAGAAGAGATATTAGAGATGCACCGTCCCCCATTGAGTGGTGGATCCTAAAAATCCCAACAGCCTCTGCATCTGAGGTTTTGATGTTGAGAAGGTGAAGTTCCCATAGAGGTTTGGAGAGGTCTAAGGGAGTTCTGGTGAGATTTGACACATAGTCTTTCACAAATCTGTCTGGAAAATCTATGTTGGGATCCAATTCAGGAACAATAACATGATCCTCCAGATTTACTTTCGTCTGACTCCATTTTTTCCTTTTGTAGTACATGTTTCCATCGACGACCTTTAGTTTTACAAGAAATGGAAAACGTATGTTAAAATCTATAAATATTACATGTGGCAACAACTATTATTGAACCCCCTCTTCTTTCTTTTATATATTTTCAGGGGAATTTGAATATATAAATAAATAAATAAAATTAAAATAAAAAAGGGCTTTTTTCCTTTGAATAAAAACTAATGCAAATGGCACATCTTGATTTTAGGCATGCTTTGAGCATTAATTGTGACACGCTATAAACACCTATCAAAAAAAATTATGACACACTATAATCAAATGGATTTAGGTTGTGGCTGCTACCCAAGGTTGATGTGGAAACCAGTTTGAGCCTGGCAGTACTACCCCGGACTGTCAGGGACAGAAAAAATTCTTTTGTTGTTACACTTGAAAGGAGGAGTGTTTCTCGGTTTCAGTATCAGTAAAGTTTTTGTGAGAAGCAAAATAATGAACTGCCGGTGGTCATGCCAATCTCATGGTGGGATGTGCAGGGGTACCCAAAATGTCACTTCCCCTGAAATTACCTACCTTTATGTTTTTTGTGGCCCCATTACCTTATTATTAATTTGGCTTTCTTCTTCGTTTCCTTTATACTCCAGAAATTAAAAAACTTTTGATTTGGTTGCAACCAAAGTGGACTGTTCAAAACAGATTGAAATTAGTCATTGGTGGAGGATTTCCAGCTCAATGGGAGTGAGAGGTATCAAAGTTTTGATTGGATAGTGGAAACTTTGGTGATGTTCTTTCTGGGAAAACAAATGTAAGTTCATGTTCAATTGGGCTAAATTGGCCACAAAATATTTGAGAAAGGCATTGCTTTTATGGTATTCAAGAAAACTAAACCATGGTTTTTGACCAAGTCCCACCAGAGAGAGAAACAGATAATAAAATAAAATAAAAAAGCAGAGGAACCCAGCAAAGAAGAATATGAGAATATAGAAGAAATACGATACTTTTCTTACCAGCTTGCTGGAGAATCTAGGATGTTTGAGCAAAGTATGTTCCAAACCAGCTTTAACAACGTTTGGATTGATTGGTGTCTTGGAACCGATGATGGCGATGATATAACAGTTGAAGCGTGGCGCATGAAACAACCGAGCTGCTGGACTTAGCGCCACCTTATGATTGCTTGATGATGCCTTGCCATCGCCCATCAGCATCATCTTGCTTCTCCAATCCCCTCCCTCTCTCTTCTTTGTGGAGGAGGATTTTGTTTTTGTTTTCGTTTCAAAAACCCCTCGAAAACCGTCCGTCTTCTCCTGCTCAGACCTCAGTAGTCGGTATTCATGTGGGCTTGAATTCGTCTAAACGGGGTCAGATAGCGAGTAAGTCAAAGTAATACGGCTCGTTGCCAGAGGGTAAACATATTTCATCTTAAAATTCTCATTTTAACTCAAAATTCTCATCCCATCTCATCATTACAATTTTATCAAATTCTCAGACAAAATATAATATACAATTCAACTTTTTCAAATCTCAATACAATCTTTTCAAATCTCAAAACAATAATAATACTTAAAAATAATATTTTAAATTTTTATCTCAACTCAAAATTCTCGTCTCTATCCCCAAACCTCCTTGGCTAAATTGCTAACTACTTGCTTTGGAATAAAGAAATGTCTAGAGCTACCAATTATAAAAGGCATGTGGAGCTCAGCTGTGTTTATTATGAATAATAATAATATTTATAAATAGTAATAAATTAATATGATAGAGTGAGTTCTATAAGATTTATCTAAAATGAATTTAGGTGTGTTTAAATGTTAAGATAAGTTTGATACTATTTATAAAAAATTGAAAAAGATTGTTAGTTCCACGTGTAAAGAGATGTTGAGATAAAAAAGGTTATGAGTTCTATATGTAAAAATATTTTAAATTGAGACAAGTTTAGTAATTTGATAATTATGTATTTAGATGTTAAACACAACTTCAAATTAGACTAAATTAAATTAATTTCAATACAGTCCATCAACCAAACTAACGATTAACCTTCCTAAACGTAGGCCTGCAACCCGAAGATGAAAAGTCGTATTTGTGCCTGGTCCGATCCGACCCGGTTGGCAAAACGCGCCTACCGGACCCGACCCATCTGTACATACAAGTCTGTACGGACGGATTTTTTTTTTTTTTTTCATGTGAGTTCATTGTCTGTTTGGTCTCTTTTCCATACGAATGAATATCATTTCATTACTAAGGAGTGAGCAAAACACTAGTACAAAGCTATCAAGAGAAAAATTGCAAAATAAACATATTTTTCTATACAGTTGGTGTTAAAAGTATTAAAACCTCTACCAAACTATTAAAACTAATTCCACAATTTATTGAGAAGGCAGTAACAAAATTCACAATCCCTTATAATTCGAAAATCTCCACTCATCCTTAGGTTTCCAAAGCTACTACCTACATCCTGTTTTAATCCATCATTTTGCAAGTGAATCTACAAATCCAATATCAAAAGTTTAAAAACTAACATTGAAAAAATTAAATCAGAATTTTTAATTAATGCAAATCATATAATATTGTCCCATATCAGACTTATCAAAAAAAAATATTGTCCCATGTCAAAGGCTCACACAAAAAAATAAAAAAATAAAAATGTATATTCAATCTCCCTCCATGTGGTCTCCAATAATGGAACTCTATCCCAATACCTCACACTTTTCTTTTATTTGAGTATTCTAATCCGGAAAAATTGTATATTATCTCTTGTAATGGCTCCGATCCCAATGAAACTTTTTTTTCTCTCTCTACAAACCCTAAATTGGGTGAACTTCCCTTAACTAGCATCTTGAAAATTATAGTATTCCTTTTTCTTCAATTGGCTGAAAATGATATTATCCACTTGTAAAAAACAAAAGGGTTTACTAGCCAGCTAGCTTCTTGATGGACTTTCCAATTACACTTTTGAAGTAAAAATGGAAAAAGAGTGTGTCTCTATCTTCAAAACTTGAGCTCGAAAGTGCTAAATAAGGACCATTCAAGTGACATAGGATCCTAATCTTCCATCCCACATGTGTTTTGTTCTTTTTATTATGACCAATCACAGAAAGGATTAGAGAGAACCTTCCCACTATCATAAGAGTCCCAGGTGGGTGGAGGGGTCATGGATGTGGGGGGCACTCAAAGACCAAGCTCTCAAGTCTAAATGGGGAATGTTGTCCAAATGACTGATATAAGAGGAGGGTGAATTGAATTGTATTTAAAAAAATAACAATTATAAATCAAATATACAATATACAATATAAAATATAAACAAAATATGAAACAACAATAAATATAAAGAGTAAGGGTAAGAGAGAAGCAAACTCAGTATGTTAACGAGGTTCGGCTCCACTGCCTACGTTCTCGCCTCAAGCTACCCCTTGAGGATCCCCGAATTCACTATTCAACCTCCTTCAGGTGGAGATAGAAACCTATTACACTTTTGAACAACACCGCTACAAAGGATCCATGTAGAACACCATCTACACTTGCAATCACCTTACACATGGTGATTCAACTATTCCTTGTGTAGAACACTTTCTACACGTACAAGGGTTATACACACCTTTTTATTGATACAAGAGCTGATAGTGGGTAGGTTATCAGAAAACACTCATCAATGAGTGAAATAAGAACAATACAGCGCAAACTATATCTCTCAAAATGAACAAGGGTTAAGGCTCAATGTTTAGAGAATAGAGAATGAAAGCTTTGAATGAATGTTGTATGCTATTGGTATTATAAATGTGAAACTCTCAAATGATCTATTTATAGGCATATGAGACTTCATATTCAAATTTTAAAAGATTCACATGTCAAAGACATCATCATTCATTTTTCAAAAAATTCAAACCTAATCTTTTTACTTTTTGCATATGACAAAATGAGCACACTTTACTTTTCAAAAATATCAAACCTAATCTTTTACTTTTTACATATGACAAAAGGAGCACACTTTACTTTTCAAATTTTTCAAACAAAGACACCTTCCTTTTGCATAAGTCAAGAAAAGAATCAATCACTTTTGAAAATATTCAAATAAAACATGCACATGTGAAAGATGACAATCAATCATCTTTAATATTTTCAAAATTCAAACCTTTAATCATGTCATGCACATGTGAAAGATGACAATCAATCATCTTTCAAAATTTTCAAATTTAATTTTCAAAATATTCCTGCACATGTGGAAAATGTATTTTAATGTTTTATGATAAAATATTAATTTTGAGCCTTAATCCTAATTTCGAATTTTTAAGAGATTTACAACATTACTCTATGACTTTAATGTGAACTTGTTTCCTTCTTGCTCATGCTTGGTTCCTTAATGTGCTTGACTCCATTGTGTGTACAACTTGAGCTTGAGACTCCTTTATTCTTTGAATTCATTTGTTATCATCAAAATTCATATGTAGATTTATAATCACATGAAACTTGAAACCTTGGGTTCAACAATCTCCCCCTTTTTGATGATGACAAATACCTGATAGATCCTGAAACCTGTATTAATACTTAAGCTCCCCCTGAGAATATGCGTTAGTTTTTCAAGTAAAAGTATAAATATAATTCCAACAATATATAACAAGTTTAGCAATTTAAACAATGTTAATGTTCTAGTCTAAAACTTCTCCCCCTTTTAGCATCATTAAAAAGGATCGGCAGCAAATAAATAGACTGAAGAAGATGGTACATTAATAGACACTGTATATAGTTGAAAAAGGGAGCCGTCTGTGACCCGACAAGTGCTGCAAAGCCTCGTGGCCTAACTCTATGAATTTAGTGCGGCTGAAGATTTAAACAATCGTCTGATGTTGTTGACAAACAGGATTGAAGGCTCTGAGTTTCAAAAAAAAATGATCATTTTCACCTATCGGATACAAAAAACAAAAAATACATCGCTTCTTGACCTGAGTTCTGCTTTTCTATAACGATAGAATGGCCGAACAATTATCTTCCACTAATATTCCAAACTTGAATCAGGAACCCTTGACGCATCAACCATCAATCTTCTCTCATGAGGCCGTCAATACCATGATAGGAGCAAAGAACAGTTTTTCTAGTATGGCTGATCTGAGATTATTGCAGAATCAAGAATGCTTAGTAGTCAATATGCTGCCTCTGTTACGATCATGTCTCGGAGGTTAATGGTGAGAGTGAGTAAGATTGATCATCTTAACATCCAAATGTCTGAGTTACGACAGAAGCTTGCTCATAAGGATAGAGAGAATAAAAGGCTAAAACATGAAAACAAAGAGTTGAAAAAATTTACAGATTGGTATGCTCATGATCTACAACCACGAATAGAGGAGCTGGAACGAGAAAGGGTTCAGATACAAAGTCAACATTGGCAGATAACAGCAAAGGTTCATCGTTTACTAGAAAATAGAGACAATCTACTGTTAATCTCGCTGGCTTAGTAAGAAAACTTTCGACAATGTGTGTCCAGCATATCTTGTATTTCTTTTGACTAAATAAGATTTGAAGAGACAATAGTTTGTCTTGTTCTTTATGCTATCTCTATAAAATCAGTCTTAAAGTTCATCCAATTTGCATCAAATCTTATTCTCATCTCTATAACTCATCTGCATTCCTTCAACATTCTCGCTTTAAGTTTTCAATTCTTTTCTCAATGGCTCATTCTTCTAACATTCCTCTAAATCCATCCATGAGATATTCAGCACCTCAACCTCCTGTCCTTTCTGCAGCTGCCATTGGTACCATTTTGCAGCAAGAAAATAATAGTTTGGCTAATAAGTTAGACTCCGATGCTATCTACGACTTGGTGAGTCTTGGGACTCGCTACTCATCCTCTATTGTTGCTTTTTCCCAGCGGGTACAAGCCAAAAACCATGAGGTTGAAAAGTTTAAAGAAAAAATTTTTTGTACTTCAACGAATTGTTCAAGAATCTCACACAAGGGAAGGAATCCTTTGGCAGAAGAATAAACAGTTGAAATCTCTATTGGATTCTTCATTCCGCTTGCCAGTTCCCATGGATAGGGATGACATGATATTGTATGAATAGAATGAGCGTTTCAAACATAAGGCTAAGAACCTCAAATTTATGTAAAAGTATTTAAAAAAAATATCTCTCTATGTTTATGAACTCTGGTCTATCTTTTAAGAGATATTCATAACATGCATCATACATATTTCTCTTCTAATCATACATAATCTATCTTCTGGTAAAGATTTTGTGAATATATCTGCTAACTGATCGTGTGTGTTTGTGAACTCTAGTACTATATCTCCTTTCTGCACATGATCTCGAAGAAAATGATATCTTATTTCAATATGCTTAGTTCTAGAATGTTGTATTGCGTTCTTTGAAAGATTTATAGCACTTGTATTATCACATTTGATTGGAATGTGATTATACATGAGTTTAAAATCTTCAAGTTGTTGCTTCATGTAAAGAACTTGAGCACAACAACTATCCGCAGAAACATATTCTGCCTCAGCAGTAGATAGTGCAACAGAATTTTATTTTTTACTAAATCAGGAAACTAGTGCATGACCTAAAAAATGACATGCACCACTAGTGCTTTTTCAATCTAATTTACGACCAGCATAATCTACATCTGTGTAACTGATTAAATCGAAAGATATGTGTTTAGGGTACCATAACCCTAAGTTAATTGTACCACTAAGATATCTAAGAATGCGCTTAACTGCAATTAAATGAGATTCTTTTGGAGATGATCGAAAGCGTGCACATAAGCACATACTAAACATAATATCTAGTCTACTAGCTGTCAAATATAATAAGCTACCAATCATACCTCGATATACCTTCGAGTCAAATGGCTTACCGGATTCATCTTTATCAAAATTAGTGGATGGGCTCCTTGGTGTCCCAGTTTCCTTAGCACCTTCTATCCCAAACTTTTTCAACAATTCCTTAATATATTTTGATTGATTGATGAATGTCCCACTTTTTGCTTGCTTAATTTGCAATCCGAGAAAGAATGTAAGCTCTCCCATCATGCTCATTTCAAATTCTTTCTGCATAGTCTTAGTAAAAACTTGGCACATATTTTCATTAGTAGCACCGAATATTATATCATCAACATAAATCTGAATCAAAAGATTATCATCATTTTCGTATTTAATGAAAATAGTTGTATCAATTTTTCCTCTTGAAAAACCTTTTTCAATCAAGAAACCACTGAGTCTCTCATACCAAACTCTAGGAGCTTGTTTGAATCTATATAGTGCTTTTGTGAGTTTGAAAACATGATTTGGAGAAATATGATTTTCAAAACCTGGAGGTTGCTCAACATATACCTCTTCATTTATAAAACCGTTTAAGTACTTTTAACATCCATTTGAAAAAGTTTGAAATCTTTATAACAAGCATATGCAAGTAGCATTCGAATAGCTTCTAATCTTGCGACTGGTGCATATGTCTCATCATAATCGATTCCTTCTTCTTGATTGAAACCTTGGTCTACAAGTCGAGCCTTATTTCTAGTAATGACTCCGGACTCATCTTTCTTGTTTCTAAAAACCCATTTTGTTCCAATAATAGTATGATTTTTTGGTCTAGGAACAAGTGTCCAAACATCATTTCCTTCAAATTGATTAAGCTCTTCTTGCATAGCTATAATCCAAGATTCATCAAGAAGTGTTTCATCAATATTTTTAGGTTCAATCTGAGATAGAAAAGCAGTATGATTGCAAATATTTCTAAGAGATGATCGAGTACTTACACCTCGAGAAGGTTCTCCCAGAATTTGTTCCACTGGATGATCTTTCACAAATTTCCACTGTTTGGTTGCATCTTATATTAAATTTTGATGATCTTTCCTGATGTCTCCATGTTGGACTTCCTCTATTGTGTTCTCTATGTTGAGATTGAGATTTTCCGTATAATTTATACCTCCTGTTTCTTCATCAATAGATTTCTTGGAGAGTAGAGAATTAGATTCATCAAATACTACATGCACAGATTCTTGTACAGTCAAAATCTTTTTATTGAATACTCTATAAGCTTTACTATTAGTAGAATATCCGAGAAAAATACCTTCATCAGATTTTGTATCAAATTTGCCTAAATTATCCCTGTCATTCAAAATAAAACATTTGGATCCAAATACATGAAAGTAACAAATGTTGGGCTTTTTCTCATTCCCAAGTTTATAGGGGGTTTTATCTAATTTAGACCTTAGCATAACTCTATTTATAACATAAGATGCAGTACTTACCGCATCGGCCCAAAAATAACTAGGCAAGTTGTTTTCATTAAGCATTATTCTTGCCATCTCTTGAAAAGATCTATTTTTCCTCTCTACTACCTCATTTTGTTGAGGAGTTCGAGGAGTAGAAAAATTATGCACAAAACCATTTTCATCGCAAAATGTTTCAATATTTTTATTAACAAACTCTTTTCCCCTATCACTTCGGATACTTGAAATAGTATAACCCTTTTCATTTTGAATTCTCTTGCATAACTTGGTAAAGGCATTATGTGCCTCATCTTTATGAGCAAGAAAGATGACCCAAGTATATCTAGAGAAATCATCAACAATAACAAATGCATAATATTTTCCTCCTAGACTTGCAACTCTATTTGGTCCAAAAAGATCCATGTGTATCAGTTGCAGTGGTCTAATAGTGGAAATATGTTTCTTGGTTTTAAAAGAATTTTTTGTTTGTTTACCAAGTTGGTATGCATCACAAATTTTGTCTTTAAGAAAATTTACCTTTGGTAAACCTCTTACAAGATCATTTTTTAAAAGTTTAGAAATAAGTTCCATGTTAGCATGACCTAGTCTTCTATACCATAGCCAACTAGTTTCATTTTGAACTGAAAAACAAATAGTATCTTATGAGATAATTTCTTCAAAATCGATTGTATAAACATTGTTGCTTCTAAAAGCAGTAAAACAAATATTACAATCATGATCATTCAAAATAATGCACTTATCCATTTTGAAAGTAACTGTAAATCCTTTATCACATAATTGACTTATACTCAAAAGATTATGTTTTAGACCTTCAACAAGTAGAACATCTTCAATTATGAGAGAAGATTTATTACCAATTTTACCTATTCCCACGATCTTCCCTTTCAGTTGTCTCCAAATGTCACGTGTCCTTCTTCTTTAGATCTAAGATCAAAGAACTTAGTCTTGTCTCCCGTCATGTGTCTTGAACATCCACTATCTAAAAACCATTTGTTTTTGCTTGTAGAGGACTTCATGCATACCTATAAAAACAATTAAAATGATTTTTCTTGGTACCCAAGTTCTTTGGGTCCTTTATTTATTAGTATTAGAAGAAACAAGATTTTTAGGTACCCATATGGCCCTAATAGTTATTGTATGCTTTCTTCTAATAGGACAAGCATGATAATTATGACCATTTCTATTACAAAAATTGTAAATAGCATGTGACATATATGAAGATCTTGAGTGATTATAATAGTATCCTTTTTTGACAAATTTATTATGAAAAGAATTTTGAATATTGGACTTTGATGTAGAAGGATTATCAAATAAGCTTTTATAAGGTTTATATTTTTGTTTTGGTATATATCACAAGCCTGCCTTGTCAAAAACACATCTTTGACTACCAAGAAATTTTTCAAAATTTCTTTTTCCATTCGTAAAATTTTCAACAATATTTTCTAAATCAATTTTCTTCTTCTTCAATTCAATATTTTCATCTTTCAAAACAATACTTTCTTTTCTTAAAATATCAATTTCGTCTGTTAAAGAAGAATTTTTCTTTTTCAAATCAGTATATTTGATACCCAATTGTTCAAATTCCTCATATACTTCTTCTAAAACATTTTCCAATTTTACATATGAAGGATCTTCAATATTATCAAGATTTGTTACCTCAATGTCATCTTTAGCCATAAGACAAAGATTTGCTGATTCTCCATTACTTGCTTCACTATCTGAACTACTTGAATCATCATCCCATGTAGCTTTCATTGCTTTCTTGCCTTTGTTTCGATCTTTCTTTAGCAGAGGACAATCTGGATTGATATAACCAGGCTTATTGCATTTATAACAAATTAAAGTGTCATTTTTACCTGAATTTTTTTAGAAAACATTTTGAAGGATTTCCTCGGATGAGTTTTATTTTTCTTTAAGAACTTCTGAATTCTTCTTGTTATCATCGCAACTTCTTCATCTTTGTCGTCATTTTCCTCATCTTCATCACTTTCACTTTCATGAGGAACAACTTTAAGTGTCAATCTCTTCCTTAGCTTTCCTTCTTCTTCTCCTCTTTTCAATGTGTACTCATGGGTGATAAGTGACCTGATAAGTTCATTCACTTCGAGCTTCTTGAGGTTTCTAACTTCAAGAATCGCTGTCACTTTTGATTCCAAACGTTTTGGTAGAGAGTTGAGAATTTTTCTTACCATCTCTACTTTGGAATAAATTTTGCCAAGAGCTATCAAGCTGTTTATGATGTTAGTAAAACGAGTGTGCATACTAGAAATAGATTCGTCATCATTCATCTTAAACATTTCATATTCATGAGTAAGAATATAAATTTTTGATTCCTTGACTTGAGAAATTCTTTCATAAGTAACTTCTAAGTTATCCCAAATTTCTTTTGCCGTAGCGCAAGTCATTACTCTATTAAACTCATTACCATTGAGAGCATTATATAATAAATTCATAACAGTTAAATTCAAAGTATAAAGTTTATCGTCTTCACGATCAAACTCTTCTTCTTCCTTTTTGACCTTTATTCCATCAACCACTTTTGTTGGAATATAAGGTCCATTTATAATGCATTTCCAGATTTCTCGACCTTGAGCCTGAAGAAATATTCTCATTCTAACTTTCCAGAATGACTAATTGTCTCCACAAAAAAGTGGAAGCCGACTGCTAGATTGACGTTCACCAAATGAAGCTGCAATGTTAGCCATAAGATCTTAACTCAAAAGATAGTTAATCTTATAACAGAACTCTAGCTCTGATACCAATTGTTCTTGATCATAGGCCGCACCTATGTCACCTAACAATTGTACTTACCAGACTAGCCGTCCACCGTCTCTACCGGTGCACCGTCACTCTTGGTCGGAGAGTTTTGCTTCGATGACACAGTCACAAGCGATAATTCCCATTAGTGATCTGTCTGTATGAACAGTACAGGTCAACTAGCTCTGATACCAATTGTTGCCCAGATGACTAACACAAGAGAATGGTGAATTGAGTTGTATTTAAAAAAAATAACAATTATAAATCAAATATACAATATAAAATATAAACAAAATATGAAACAACAATAAATATAAAGAGTAAGGATAAGAGAGAAGCAAACTCAGTATGTTAACGAGATTCGGCCCCACTACCTACGTTCTCGCCTCAAGCTACCCTTTGAGGATCCCCGAATTCACTATTCAACCTCCTTCAGGTGGAGATAGAAACCTATTACACCTTTGAACAACACCGCTACAAAGGATCCGTGTAGAACATCATCTACACTTGCAATCACCTTACACGTGGTAATTCAACTATTCCTTGTGTAGAACACTTTCTACACGCACAAGGGTTATACACACTCTTTTACTGATACAAGAGTTGATAGTGGATAGGTTATCAGAAAATACTCCTCAATGAGTGAAATAAGAACAATACAGCGCAAACTATATCTCTCAAAATGAATAAGGGTTAAGGCTCAATGCTTAGAGAATAGAGAATAAAAGCTTTGAATGAATGTTGTATGCTATTGGTGTTGTAAATGTGAAACTCTCAAATGATCTATTTATAGGCATATGAGACTTCATATTCAAATTTTAAAAGATTCACATGTCAAAGACATTATCATTCATTTTTCAAAAAATTGAAACCTAATCTTTTTACTTTTTGCATATAACAAAAGGAGCACACTTTACTTTTCAAAAATATCAAACTTAATCTTTTACTTTTTGCATATGACAAAAGGAGCACACTTTACTTTTCAAATTTTTCAAACAAAGACATATTCCTTTTGTATAAGTCAAGAAAAGAATCAATCACTTTTGAAAATATTCAAATAAAGCATGCACATGTGAAAGATGACAATCAATCATCTTTAATATTTTCAAAATTCAAACCTTTAATCATGTCATGCACATGTGAAAGATGATAATCAATCATCTTTCAAAATTTTCAAATTTAATTTTCAAAATATTCCTGCACATATGGAAAATGTATTTTAATGCTTTATGATAAAATATTAATTTTGATCCTTAATCCTAATTTCAAATTTTTAAGAGATTTACAACATTACTCTATGACTTTAATGTGAACTTGTTTCCTTCTTGCTCATGCTTGGTTCCTTGATGTGCTTGACTCCATTGTGTAGACAACTTGAACTTGAGACTCCTTTATTCTTTGAATTCATTTGTTATCATCAAAATCCATGTGTAGATTTATAATCGCACAAAATTTGAAACATTAGGTTCAACAGGGAATGATGGCAGAGGATAAAGGTATTGCTAAATAAAGAAGAAAAATAGAAAATGAAAATGAAAGGAAATTCAGATCACCACCTTGTTCAACTTCAAAGTGGCATTACCCATTCCCTTTAAAAAAAAAAAAAAAAAAAAATTCTAGGTAGAAATGAATTAGTTTGGCCATTAAAGTGCTACACAACCATAAAGGTAATGAATTATGTTTCTTCTTCTAGTAAATCAAGAGGTAAGCTAACAAGCAAGAAAGAAAGCTCTTCAAGAAACTCATTAGCAGAAGCTAAATTTCCAAGTCTTTTTTTTTTCATTTATTTGTGAGATCAACCATGTACTTGAAAGACGTAATTAATCCACTAAAAGAAGCCTAACATAGTCAGAGAATACAGCGAGAGATAAAGAAACAGAAGACACAGAGGAGAATAGCACAATTTTTATATTTTCACAGAGAATCAAAACCCAGCACAAATCACAAAGATAAATCACACGAAACAAAACCAAGCAAACCCACTTCTAGTATAAACTTCAGTTTTCAGTTTTCAGTTTTGGGGGAAATATGTTAAATAGAGGGACTCACTGGCTTGAATGACCACGAACGGTGAAGATGACGGCGACGACGAACAGTGATGCCCAACAGCAACGACAAACGGCGATGCCCAACAATGATGACGAACGGCGACGACGAATGGAGTCCACTAGTGGCTAGGGTTTGTGAAATGAGGGGAAGAGCTGTGCAAGAATCAAAAAGCTCGGTATCGATTTCGACCGATATTTACTTGGTTCAACCTGCTAGTGACTTGGATCCGAAGAACCCGACTTTTCTCGGTTGGGCTCAAGCCGGTTCTTGCAGACGGATCGGCCCATTGCATTTCATGCACAGGCCTACTAAAACATATAAGAGCATTGGGAATAGAGCCCAATTCTAAAATTGGGCTAAAAATTAAAGTTTTGACTAAAATTAAAGTCATTGAAAATATTAATTTACATTCGACTATCTATCTTAAAATTAAAATAAAGAAAATGCTTGGGATCCTACTTGGATCTCTCGTTCCTTTTTTTTATTTTATTGTTTCGACTTAGTGATTAAGAAAGTGTCATTTAATAATATTGTGAATTTTTTTCTTTTTTTAAAAATATTTAAGAGTGTTAAAAAATGATGTAAAAAAACACTTAAAAAAAACACTAACAGGATCTCTAACACTGTTCTTAAAATAATAATATAATATTATATATTTTAATAATAACTTTTTTAAAGTATCTTACTAATAAGAAAATAAATGAATTCTTCTGTATCTTCTCCCCTCCTCCACCAATCACTTTTAATGTAAAGGTTTCTATGGTCTAAATAAAAAATAAATAAAAATAAAAGATTATAAATGTGAAGTGAAAACACTATTGGTTATATGACTATAACTTGGTTATATTTTGATCTTGACAAAAGGAAATTGAGAAACAAGAAAGCGTGGGAAATGGAACCGCTCGGTTGGTGATTTTTTCTCAATAAAATATGTATTTGATTGGGAAACAGTAACTTGCTTACTATGGCTTTACGAATGGATTTACTGTAATTCAAAGTCTCCCTTACACATTTTTAGTTAGTCCAATAAATAAAATTTAGCTAAATTTTAAATTTAATTGATATTTGACTAATTCAATAACAATGCACTTAGAACGATAATATATGCAGCCCCAAGAGTTTGGTATCCCCAACTTTGATCACTTAACTTCAAGCAAGCCTCATTTGACAGTTTGGTATAACCAATTTTCTTCTGGTTTTTTGTTTTTTGTTTTTTGTTTTTTTTTTAAATCTTTTTATTCTACTTACCGCGACTGAGTGCTTGCCCATCGTTGCGATATAAATAAAGAAAATGATGGTGACATAACTCTTTTTACAATCTTTTACATAATTATTTTTTAAATCATAAATATTTTTATAAAATAATTTATAAAAATAATATCACTTTAAATAAATACTCTTATTTTAAAACATTATTGTATAAATAGTTATAAAAAAAAGTTATATATATAATTACTCAATAAATAATGGTGACAAAATTCCCTATATATAAATTAAATAATGGTGCAAACTTTTTACTTATTTAATCTTCTATGATAGGGAAAAAAAAATGGCAGATTAGTTGCTTTTCTATACGTTACATTTACATAACTTCACCTTTATATTTCATGACATGTTGAGACGATAAGATTTTATATGTAAGATTTGGATTTTAATATTCTTTTAGAATTAAATATTTTATTAGATGTGTTATTCACGGTTGATTTATAAATAGATTTTTTCAAATAAATTAGATTACTTTGGCAATCACGAGAAAAATAAAATAAAATAAAAAACTCCTGTGCAGAAATTAATGAAAGAACGTGGTTGGTTTGACCTAGAATTTGTTTATGATCCACACCCTTTTCGGTGTACAATATTATTTGATGGCAGCCGAAATCAGTACGGAGTGAATTATCTTCATATATTATTTTTTTAATTATATTTCTTCTAATTTCCATTTAGTGTAAAAGTCAATACAAGCTTTGTTAATTATAAACTATGATTTATTAATTATTTGAACGTGTGTGGGTGCACAAGTAGGTAACCCACATGGCCATTCCTCTATCCAAACAAACAAACTTATTAGTTTTTTTTTTTTTTTAATTTAAAATTTTGAATTTAAAATTTTATAATTTTCAGCATATGATAGGTAGAGAAATAAGTTTTTTATAAATTTTAATTAAATAAAATTAGCATTTCTCTTTTTACATGTAATAATCAGGACGTGCCCTTCGGCTGGGTGGATTTTTATTTTTGTAAATAGAAACAAAATGTGGTTGTTTATGGGGGGGAGTATGGGGAAGGGGTGTGTCTAGACCCAGGCCACAATTGGGCCCACTTTGAGGAATCATTTGGATCTGTAGATCAGATAAGCCCATAAGTATTGCTTCATTATGAAGGGCCACTACCCAGCACTTACAACCTTTTGCTGGACATTCGTCGATAGCGTGGGCTTGCAAGATACCTGGGCTCTTTTTTCGAACTCAATACTCATGCACCTATAGTACTTGAGGGATATCAGCTAATAATGAATGAAAAATCTAATTTCTGAAACTTTTGCTTTGGTTTTTCTGGAAAATAAAAAGATGATATCTCAATTTTGTTTATATCCTTTATTTGACTTAAAAAACTTTAAAATTAGATAAATTCGGATACCAAAGCTTTTATAAAATTCTCTTTGAGGAAACCTAAACAAAGTTTTAAATACCATTTTGATTAAGATATTGAAACGAAATATTTAAATACCGGTACCGTTTCAAGATATTTTTTTGTATAGATAAATTACTTATATATGTATAAATTTTAAAATAATATCAATACAAGTCTTAAAAAGCTAAAAAAACGTATTGATAAAACTCTATAATACTTCTAAGTTCTCAATCCAACTATTAAAAAAAATAATCACTCATCTTCATTACGAAAAGGGGAGAAGGGATTTGATTTTTAATCCTTGAGAAAATGAGATTAAAAAGAGTTAAGAAAATAGTCTTCAAATTTGAGTGAAAATTACAAAAATATATATATTATATATATATATATATATATATTTTTACATTAATTATAAAAAAACATTAATTTCGATTGGTATACCAAAATCCGGCTAGTATTGACCGAAACACTGAAATGTCTGGTACTTAACTCGGTGCAAAACACCTATCTTCCTTTGCCAGTTATTGTTCTCACACAACAAATAATACGGTGCATTATTCAAAACATTGAACCCGAACTAACTAACAACTAACAAATGAAAAAATCTTCACAACCTCCTACTATTCACACACACTCCACACTCCACATTTTTTTTAATTTTTATTATTTTATCTTTTTTCAAATATTTAATATATAAATAATGAATAAAAGAATTAAATTAATTTAAAAATAATAAATTCAAAAAAAAAATTAAAAAATTGAAAAAAAGTGGAGTGTGGAGTGTTGGGAGGTTGTGTAGCATTCCTCCTAACAAATATATGTAATTTCTAAAGCAAGTCAAACCAGCTTTATCTTTATACATATGCATATATATATACAAACCATATAAAGGTTTAGGCAAATGGGATATTCATGAAAAAGAAACTATCATAGCTAGCCCGCAGCATCGATATATATTCATCTATCAGTCCATTCCCTTCTCGTTAAGTTTGAGTTATCTCAAAAAGAAAACTGAATTGAAAGAGCACAACTCAAAATACATCCAAGTAGTCTGTTTTTGGTTAGTAAAACAATTTACCACAAGTAGCCAATTTGTTTATACGATTAGTTTTGTTTTGAGAGTTGCAATTAATAACATAATCACGAAAAATTTTAACGCAATAAGTTGAGTAAAGACATTAGTAACTTAAACCAAGTAGCCAATATATGAAGTTGTCATTATAAGATCTTAATTACGACACCTCATAACTATAATTTTAGGGTGATTCCATTTAACCAAAAAAGTTTGGCAACCTTTAATATTTGAGATTTGAACGAGCTAATGAAGTGAATCCAATTAAGATGTGAATCCAATTAAGATGTGAAATCACCGCTTGTCTTTAAATTTTTGAAAAGATGTAGATTTTATTATTTATTTTATATTTTAACAAGATTGCATAGCAGTTTTTAGCTAGGAGTACTGGCATGTGAATTTTCATTTGTTGGTGAAAATCACATTTCTAGAATCTTCATTTTCTCTTTTCAATGGGAATTGTTTTGGATTAAATTTAGAAATATATGAAATCAAAACACAAATTAAGAAATAAGAAGCCTTATCTATTTTGCAGTTAACTCAATTTTAAAAAATTCTTGTTTGATGAAGGAATACGAGAATTAACTAAGTTAGAGCACTCCCAATGGCTTCTCTATCCTATCCTTCAAAATACATCACTAAAACTTACTTTTTCTATTTTACATACTGACTTTTATAATATATCATATATTAGTTTATCTATTTTTTCTTTATATCATATAAGTATTATATTTTTTATTCTTTTGTATTCATTTCAAATATTTTTAAAAATGTTTACACATGAAGAGGAAATGGGAAATCACATGAGGAAAAAAGAGAAAGTAATTAAAAATATTTACATTTGATGAATAGGATCCTCTACATATAGAGGGATCACTGTAGCAAAATGTATAATGTTTTTAAAATACAAAACCCAATGGAGTAGCATTTTAAGAACATTTCTTTATATTTTGAAGGAAAATGCATCTTACAATAGCTATTCGGAGTGCTCTAATGCTCTGCTTACAAGCCTATAAATATATATATATATATATATATATATATATATATATATATATATATATATATATATATATATANATTATACGAAACAATCAAAAAAGAAAAACAATAGAAATAGATACAAAGATTTAACATGGTCTAGCGATGTGCCTACATCTACAGGGAGCAAATGGCGCGAAATTCAGTACTATCTATCAAGTAGGGTTATATAATATGTATTTATACTAATCCGAGAAGTACGGACGTATTTAAAAAAATTACAAAAATACCCATATATATAAATAAAAGCATAACACTTATTATGAAACTATGTCAGTCATAAAAAGTTTAAAATAAATAAATTTATTTATGTATCAATAAATAAATTTATAAATATGATTTTTCATTAAAGTTGGTTCATTGACATGGGGACTGCATAGAGATCTTGACATGGGTCAATCAAAAGATCATGCACCCATAATTGGAAAAGAAAAATGACGACCTGAAAGCTATTGGAACCATGCATATATATCTTTAATTAATCTAGTCCTTAATTTGATGAGACCATGTTATGTTTCCATTTCCCTCTATGATCGATCTAGAAGGAGCCTTTTTATGATAAATAACAATATTGATCTGCATGTTTAATAGAAGAGACAGCATGAACTATTATCGCCATCGTGAACCTTAACATCTACAGGAAGTGGAGGAAACCCCTCCCTTAGATCCTGGGAAATAATCCTTTGATAAACACTTCCAAATTTCGCCTCCACCCAAAACTCGGTCTTCCCTAAAATGTCCGGTGAATGCAATCAATGGATTTGCTGTTGAATCACGGTGCAAGCCATCTACTTCTTCAGGGTTTGAAGGACAAAACTAGAAAGAATAAATCTAAAGAACATAAAACGTTGTCACTTCACCGGACCAGTATGCAGGAGCTCATGAAGAAGTTTTTAGCATAAGAGTCAGCAACTTCAACCTATATATAGTCCTCCTCGGTGAGGTTTTCTCTCTACGTAGAGTAGGTCTCTTGGGCTGGTGCTTGGCTGGCCAGAGGAGGTGACAATGGAGGAGGAACTAACAAAACAGTGGAAGGGATTGTCTCACTGATAAGGAAAGGGAGGGGGTGGTGCTTCCACCATCCATCAAAGCAAAAGAAGGGATACAAAACCATTTCTGCCTCCTGGTGATGATTGTGGCGGATAAAACAGTAAACAATAAAGCTTTTAAGAACACCATGACAAAAGTCTGGAAGTGTGAAAGCTGGTTACAATTCTCAGAAGTTGGCCTTAATAAGTTCCTTATAGAGTTCCACAAAGAAAGGGACATGCTACGAGTGGTTAATGGCAGACCTTGATCCTTTGGCAGATGGCTCTTATGTCTTCAGGTCTTCAATGGTTCCATGTCTATCAACGAAGTCCCCTTCAACAAAGAAGAGTTCTGGATCCAAGCTTTCAACCTACCTTTTGATTGTATGAATCAGGACTTTGGTCACCAACTTGCAGATGATAGAGGCATAGGATGGGGGAGATTCCTAAGGATCAGAGTAGAAGTAGACATTACTACACCTCTCCTCAGAGGCCTATTTCTCATAATGGATGGTAAGAAGATGTGGGTGCCATTTAAATATGAAAGGCTGCCCTCCTTATGTTTCAAGTGTGGAGTGATCAAACACTCCCAGGCCTCATGTCCCATTGATATGAGTGGGGGTGGCCAGCTCCAATATGGGCCCTGGTTGAGAGCAGCTGCAGTTAGGGAGAGTGAGCTGCAGTTCAAACGCTATGAAGAAGGGGACACACCAAATGGTCAACCTGGAGCTCAGCCATGGCGGGAGGGAGGGGAGGATAGGGATGAAGGTATAAGAGGTCATTCAGACAAAAAGGAACGATGTCAGAAGGATAGTGTAGAAACTGTTGACCCTGAGACTAAAGTAGCCTGCAAGGAAAAGGTGCAGAAGATCAGGTCTGTGATAGAGCTAAAACCAAAGCTGGAAATGGAAAGTAAGGCAGAGCCAATAAGGAAAGGCACCCCACCCTCTGACCCAATGGAGGAAGTAAGAGAGATGCCTAGGATGAAGGGTCCAGAACTAGGCCAGGATGATGTTGCAACCAAGCAGACTTAATTGGACCCAAGCACAGGCCTCAAACAACCAAAAAAGCCTAAGGATTCGACTGATCTGGTAGCCCAAATCAACTCATTGGAATAGTTCTTCTCCAACCAAGTTAGAGCACTTTAAAAAGTCAAAAAAACTGCCAGCTGGAAGAGAAGAGCCAGAAACAACTTCTTAAAGAGCTCCTACTGGGGTTTGGAGGGCAATACTGGCTTACCAACCAGAAACAAGAGAACTAGAAGTCTTCCTGTTGAAAGTGAAGACAAGTCCAAGGGTATAAAGGCTAGGAAGGAAGGAAATGGCATCAAAGGGTCCAATACCTCAGACATGGTGGTGGCTGTTGAACAGTCCCACCAACCCCAATGAGCTGCCTCAGCTAGAATTGTAGGGGGCTTGGGAGCCCCCAAACAGTTCTTGACTTGCACCAGATGTTATGCTAAAAAAGCTCCCAAACTTTGTTTTCTTGATAGAAACAAAGTGGAGAAGACCAAAAATCAAAGCCATCAAAAGAAAACTGAACTTTGATAATAGCTTCATAATTGATTGTAAGGGCTTAAGTGGAGGTCTAGCATTTCTATGGAAAGAGGAATGTGAGGCTGTAGTCCACTCATATACCCAACACCACATCTCTCTTATGGCGAAGGAGGATAAGGAAGGCATGGAATGGTTGCTCACTGGGTTTTATGGCAGCCCTAGCACTTCCAAGAGGAAAGAGTGCTGGCAGCTACTCCAAGCTATCAAACCAAAAAGTCCAAAGGGATGGTTGTGTGTAAGAGACTTTAATGAGATACTTAATTTTGGTAAGAAATGGGGTGGAGCATTAAGACCCCACAGTCAAATTGAGGCTTTTAGATTTGCTGTTGAGGCTTGTGAACTTTATGACATAGGTTATGTTGGTAATAAATACACTTGGAATAATGGGGGACAAGGAGGGGAATTCACTAAAGAAAGACTAGACAGAGGCTTCTGCAATGCATCTTGGGCTAAGAGTTTCCATAATTCGAGGGTGTATACCCTCCCTGCTCTAAGTTCAGACCATAGTCCCTTACTTGTCACTATGGAGGCAAACCTAACTCACATGAATAGGAAGGATAAACCATTTCGATTTAAGGCATGTTGGACTTTAAGGGAAGAGTATCAAAAGCTAGTTGAGGAAGCATGGACCCAATCAAGGGTGGCAGATAATTTACTTAACTATACAAAGGAGGGTCTCAACATATGCAAGCAGAAACTCCTGCAGTGGAGTAAAGGGACTTTGGGTAAATCCAAAAAAGAAGTGGATGACCAGCTTGCTCTCCTATCTGACCTCCAAAGAGACAACAGAGGCCAGCTCAATGCTTCAATAAAGCAAGCTCAGAAGACCATTAGCAGGCAGCTAGAGGATGAAAAACTCAAATGGCAACAGAGAGCAAAGCAAAGGTGGATGAAAGAGGGAGACAGAAACACCAAGTTCTTTCATCAATGTGCCTCTCAAAGAAGGAAGAACAATTTGATCAAGAAGATAGTGGATGATAATGGACAGGAAGTGCTATCTAGAGAGGGTATTAGAACCCTTTTCCAGGATTACTATCAAGAACTCTTTACCACCTCGAACCGAGGCAACATTTCTAAGTGTTTAGAGTCAATGCAGCAACGTGTACAATAAGCACATAATGACATGCTCTCCAAACCATATACCCATTAGGAAGTTAAAGAAGCCCTTTTCTAGATGGATGGCCTTAGCTCCCCTGGTCTAGATGGATTCCCTGCAGCCTTCTTTCAAAAACACTAGCCCCTCATTGGAACTCCGGTAAGTGAAGCTATCCTATCTGTTTTGAACTCAAATGGCAGCCTAACTGAAGTCAACACCACCTATATCTCCCTTATCCCAAAGAAAAAGAACCCTTCTAAAGTGACTAAATACAGACCGATCTCTCTATGTAATGTGTTGTATAAGCTCATTTCAAAAGTAGTGGCAAACAGACTAAAGCTTATATTGCCCCATATTATCTCTAGCACTCAGTCAGCATTTGTTCCTAACAGACTCATATTTGACAATGTTATAGTAGCATTTGAGGCCTTGCATACTATGAAACGTAAAATGACAGGTAAGGAGAACTATATGGCTTTGAAGCTTGACATGAGTAAGGCTTATGACCATATTGAATGGTCTTTTCTAAGGGCTGTGCTATATAAACTGGGCTTCTACAATAAATGGGTGGATTTGGTGATGAGGTGCATTGAAACAGTTTCCTATGCAATACTAGTGAATGGCACCCCCTTGGTTTTCTTCCAACCAACTAGAGGCATCAGACAAGGTGATTACCTTTCGCCTTATCTGTTCATCATGTGTGCAGAGGCCCTTAGTTAACCTGATTAACAAGGCAGAAGATAAAGGACTGATTCAAGGAGTCCCTATGGCCAAAGGCAAGATCAGAATTTTCCACCTCTTCTTTGCTGATGACAGCCTCCTTTTCTGTAAGGCAAATGCCCTCGAATGGAGCAGGATGTTCAATTTATTGAAGGTGTATGAAACAGCTTCGGGACAAAGGCTCAATTTGGAAAAAAACCTCCATCATCTTCAGCAAGAACATAGCAAAGATGGCCCAACAATACATTTTATCCATTGCGGGGGTAAGAATAGCAATGACCTATGAGAAATACCTAGGCCTACCCTCAATGGTGGAAAGGAGCAAATGGAACTCCTTTAAAGGAATCTTGGATAAGTTCAAATCAAGAATCAGCAGTTACAAAATTAAACTATTGTCCCAAGCAGGTAAGGAGATCTATATAAAAGTAGTGCTTCAAGCTCTCCCCTCTTATACAATGAGTGTTTTCAAACTGCCCAAGTCCCTCCTCAAAGACATAAATAGTGTGATCCATAACTTATGGTAGGGGCAGCAAGACAGGGAACATAAGATCCATTGGGTCTCGTGGAAAAGGATGAGCAAAGCAAAAGCTGAAGGGGGAATGAGATTTAGGGACCTTGAGGTTTTTAACCAAGCAATGTTGGCAAAACAATGCTGGAGACTGATCCAACACCCTAATTCCCTAGTAGCACAAGTTTTGAAGGCTAAATACTATCTAAGATCCAATCTCCAAGAGGCTAAGCTAGGCTCTAAACCATCCTATGTTTGGAGAAGTTTTCTCTCAGCTCGATCACTTGTAGAGGCAGGCTGTCAATGGAGGATTGGGAATGGTAAAGAAGTAAAGATATGGAAAGATAAATGGCTTGCAGACCCCACTTTCAACAAGATTCGAAGTGCAGTCAAAGTGTTGGATCATAAGGCCACTGTCTCAGATCTCATAAACCCAACTTCAAAGCAGTGGAACTCAGCCCTAGTGTAGGAGATTTTTTATCCAAGAGAAGCTGAAGCAATCTTGAAAACTCCCATAAGTTGCCTCAACAGCAGGGATAGGGTCATATGGCTAGGCACCAAGGATGGTAATTTTTCAGTTAAAAGTGCTTACCATAAGGAACTGGAAAGAAGCATGCACAATTGTGATCAAGCATCTAGTAGCATCTCTCACAAAGACATGTGGAAACAGCTCTGGAAAATTAATGTGCAGCCAAGGGTGAAAATATTCCTATGGAGAGCCTGCTTAGAGGCCCTCCTAACTCAGTCAAACCTCTTCAAGAAGAAAGTGGTGGCCCAACATCTCTGCCCTATTTGCCTCAGGGAGGAAGAAGACTCAGCTCATGCTATGTGGAGATGTGAGTCAACTAGGGACGTTCATTGGACTTATTGATGATCATCTTTCTATACAAGAAGGAATTATTGGGCGTTCCTAGTTGACGCTCATGCAAAGATAATATGGGCGTAGTTAAAACTCACATCTTTCTATACAAGAAGGAATTATTGGGCGTTCCTAGTTGACACTCTTCCTATTGATGATCTTATTGTAACTCTGGAGGATATTCCTTCTTGTATCTCTTCTTTGATTTAATTGATTGGAAATGAGTTTTAACTTCAAAAAAAAAAAATAGAAGAGACAGCATATGATTGACATGCATGCAGTTAATTAGCTTGTCTATTATATATGTTGGAAAAGGAGGCTCATGCAAAGACAATAACAATGTGACTGCTGGTTGTTTATTCAAGATCATGTGGTCCATAAATTAATGCATGAACCATTTCTAGTTCAGGTCATGGTTTAATTGCCAGGAAATTAAAGCTGATTAGCCAATTAAACAACGAGCAGGCTATGAATTATATACCTGTCACATTAATGTGCCTAGTTAATAAATGAGAAATATTACTTTATATTTTATATTTCATCTTTCTCAATCTTATAACATGATTTTAAATGAATGTTATACAAGTAGTTAATAAATAAAATCACCTAAAATATGACATTAATAAATGCAATGATTGAATAATAAAATAATAAATTAATAAATTAAATTAAATACAGATTCGAGAGAAAAATACAAAATAGAGGCGGTTTATATTATTAAAAATATAGTTCTAATTTACTTACGACTATTTTTATCAATTTAAACTTTTAAAATAGGTAATAATGCAAGATGGAATGTCCAATCAAATTACGGATAAAAGGTACTATATCAGAATAATAGCCATCTATTTACAAGATGTACAGAAAACTAGCTAGAGAGAACTATCTTCATCTGAAAGAGGGAACGCTGCATGCAGCATGCATTTATAAAGAGTAAAAATACCGATCAGTTTCATTGGAAGCATAGAAACAAGAGAAAGAAGCATATATATCCTACCTGGCCGGCCAGCTGCTCCAATTTTGGCAAGGCCATCTGTAGGGAAATTTCCTTCCCGGTAGATGTGCTTTATTCCAAGATCAAGATGAGCCGACATGCTAATAATGTCTTCCCGGAGCTTCAGGTAAAACTATTAATATTGTTAAAACAGTTGACTACTATCAAGGAGTCACTTTCAGTCATCAATTCAGTTTAATTTTGCTCAACATAAAGCATAGAAGAAGCCCAAACTTTAGTGCAGAAAAATTTGTATTTGTATCCGTACCCAAGCTAAGTAAAACTAGAGAAGAAGTAATTACGAAGTTAGAAAATAAAAATTTAGATTTCGAATATATATATATATACTTTTAAAGAGTTGATATACAAGATATAATATATATATATAAGGAAATATCCAAAATAGATTTTATTTGAAGTAATAAAATATAACAGTGGAAACTATATATCTTGTGAATCATGTATTACACCACCGCATCTAGCTGAGCTAGGATTCCGGTCTTTGGAGGCTCATCTAGACTTAACTTCAGTATACCTCTCGGAAGGGGCTTCCAAGAAACAGAACTCCTTAGGCTCGGGCGGAACCACATGCATGCTCGGGGGCTATAGCCTAGGATTGCTCATCCGGCCCAGCCCAGAATCCAATTTCGAGTTCTGGCCAAAACCCGGACCTATGCAGTCCGGGTACGAATTCAAAACCGAGTACCGAATTAAAAACTTAGTACCCGGTTTCCATTAATTCCCCCCTCCCTGAAGTCTCGCCCCTCTCTCTCTCTCTCTCTCTCTCTCTCTCATCTAAGATTCTGAAAATTCTAGTTGCCGCCGCCCTTCATCTTTGCCTCATTCTCTCTCTCTCTCTCTCTCTCTCTCTCTCTCTCTCTCTCATCTAAGGTTCTAAAAACCCTAGCTGCCGCCGCCCTTCATCTTTGCCTCATTCTCTCTCTCTCATCAGTCGTGTAAACGCTGCCCTTCTCCAATCGAAACTGTCGTCCCTCTCCATCTTCTCGTTCTCTTCCTCATGCCTCTCTCCATCTTCTTCTTCTAGTACTCTTGCTTCCTCTTGACCAATGAAAGATCTTCAAAGGTAGTGATATTTTGGGATTGTTTGAAGATTTTGGTGCCATATTTTGGGGTTCTTCACCATCACTCCGGCGTTTTTTTTTTCTTTTTCCAGATTTGCAGAGGGTCCCAAACCAGTGGATGTTGTTGGCTATCGAGGAGATCTAACAAAGGGAGAAACCATTTGCTTTCTGTCAAGGGGTGCACAGCTATTGGGTGCTCTTTCTGGATTTTCTTCATCTGTGAGTATGTTTTCTTTTCTCTGTTTTTTTGTTCTCTCTTTGGTGATTTTGAGTTTTTTTTTTTTTTTTTTTTTGAAGGGAATGTTTGAGAAGTATTCGATTGTGATGGGTTTTAGAATTTGAGTTTTAGAGCTTGAGTTTGTCAAGTATTGGTTTATAAGGAAAATCTGAAACTTTAAGGACACCATATAAGTCTAGAAGAAGATTCTCAGGCTGCAAATGATGCAAAACACTTGGTAAGCATTATGTCGAAGCAGAAAGGCATTATGTCGAAGCAGAAAGGTTAGGAAGTTTGTTAAACCTTCAAACCTCTGTGGTACACGCCTCTACTGTGGCAGTAATCCACAGCATTAATGAGCTGTCGGAAATATCCCCTGGCCTCATCCTCTTTAACTCTTTTATGCTTGGCCTGAATCAGAGAACGAATAGGGGCATCTGTTTTGTAAATAGAAGAATACTAACCACTGGTTGGTGATTACACATACACGAACCCAACATGAAACTTGTCAATATGACACCAATGCTAAAATCACGAGGGAATTTTAGATAGGCACACTCACTTGATTGACATTTTACTTGCAATTCTCCATTGCAAAAAACAAAAAAAAACAAAACAAAAGAGAGTATTTGAGCCCAACCCACTGTGTGATCACTACACCTTAAAGTAAAGGTTAAAGCTCAAAGTTCGAATTTCAGAAGTAAACCCATTTAAGAAAATTCTATCTACCATTTATTTAATTAACAAATTCTTGTTAAATCAGCGACTGTCCCAAAAAACCAAACTGAAATGAAGATTTGAATTTATTCAGTTAATTAGTACCCAGCACTCCCTCTCACGTTAGTTAGATTTTCTTTCAAGACATTGGCCCAACTTTTGCAAAATATTACCAATCAATTGACATAAATCTTGCTATTCAGTTCCTTCGAACAAGCTGTTCAGTTCTACTCTTTTATTTTACCAATCAAAACTTTTAATTTTGTCTTAGCTTCCATATATATAANATGGTGGAGCCCAAGAGGCAGAGAATAATGAGATGCACATTCCTTTATCTTAATATGATATGAGTTAACATACTTATGTTTGCTTTCAAATTTATGTCATTTTCATTCTATTTTGTTCTTTGCAGGATCTATTTCAGGCCAATCACTTTGAAATTGTTATTTGGTATGGAAATTAAATCATTGATTGACATGTTACTGATTTTGTAATTCATATATTGTAATTTAGTATTTCGTAATGTAATGTATAAATAATAAATAATATAATATCTAGTAGATTGTATTGTAATGCATGCATACTTGCATAGATGAATATTGGAATTTTTTTTTGTTTTACATGCATTTATATTGCGAGGCAAATTAAATGGAACTTTGATATAGGAGTTGATGATATTTTTCAACCCTCTAAATTGCACAATCAAATTTATTTTTTTGTTTTTTTTTTTAAATTAAAGTTGCATGTGAAAATTTAGTTTAGGCTTTTTTAAAAAAGGAAAAAAAAAGCGGTGAACCCGGAATCCGAGTTTTGAAAAACCTGGATTCATCTAGGTTCCGGCCCTTGTCTGACCCGGGTTAACCCAGTCTGAGTTTCGGCCTGGATTTCAAATCCGAGTTCCGGTCAGGTATACCTAGATGAACAGGCCTACTACCGCCCCCCAAATTTTTTTAAAAATTAAGATAGTATATATAAAAGTATAATTTTTTTCTTAAGCCTTCAAAATTTTTATTGAAATTAGGCCCCCAATACTGGGCTTCAAAATTTTTAATGAAATTATCTTCTCAAATTTCTAATGTTAATTGTCAAAAAAGAAATTGTCAAGAATTTCACTTCAGAGATGATAAGATGAATTTTATTTCATGAAAGATCATCATCAAGCTTAATTTGAATGGAAAATCCGAAATTGATATTTCATTTTCTTGTCTTTTTGTAATAGTCTCTAGCAAATTATGGAAATCCTAAGAAAAATTATCTTATAAGATATTTATAGACATGTATTTTTTGAATACAATTTTATGACGTATGATTATTATTTTTTATATAGTCACGTGCAAAAAACGCATATTACTTAAACTCACACATACCACACACTTCGTCAAACCTCCCCCCACCCCCCAAAAAAACCAAATCCTAGCTCTACCCCTGTCCTTAGGTATTGGAATGTTGAGTAGTTGCAATGTATTAAACAATGTTTTGTAGTATTGTTTGTGGCTTAAACTTACCCTTCAAGTACTCTTGTGTTGCCCAGATGACTAACACAAGAGAGGGGTGAATTGAGTTGTATTTAAAAAAAATAACAGAAAAAGCAATGGTTCTACACAACACTACACCTAGAGGGGGGGTGAATAGGTGTAAACCGATTTTTCTGGTCTTTTAAAAAGATTGTTAAACAACAATTAATCAAAGGAATAAAACACACAAATAATCAACACAAGATTTTGTTCATGGAGTGGAAACTCATTTGATTTTGTTCATGAAGTGGAAACTCATTTGAAGAACGTCTTCAAAATCTAAAACCACTCCGAATGTAAGACACCACCTCAAATCCACTATAGAAAATTTAGTTTGTTACAACCAATTTAGAGACACTCACAAAACCTTTGTAGTAGCTAAACTTGGCTTGCAACACCACGAGCGACCCACTCGATCTCTACACGCATGTAGTGTCGAAATTCCGACCTTTCTATAGCTTCCCACGATAACCTCTCGATCTCTACATCAACAGCAGCTCCGGACTCTTCCGGCCAATGAACTCGTCCACTCCAATGGACTTATATGAAGATTGATGTTGAATGTAGTGTGGTGGAGACGTGTTTATCCAAGAGAGAATCAACCAAGTGGGGGAGAGGTTGTTCTAAAAGATCTTGGAGGCCCTTAGGGTTTTTGCTCTGATTCTCCACATATAGAACAGAAGAGAAGCTATTCTATTTATAGTTCCACTCAAAGGAGGCGCATGAAAACCCTAGGTTTTAAGTCATCTGGAACATTCGCTCGAACGAAGTGTCGAGCGAAGGTCGAGCGGAACAATCTGCCTAAGTTCGCTCGAGCTCAATGTCGAGCGAGGGTCGAGCAGTCAACTCTGCCTGAGTTCGCTCGAGCTCAGTGTCGAGCGAGTGTCGAGCGGTGCAATCTGCCAAAGTTCGCTCGAGCGCCATGTCGAGCGGTTGTCGAGCGGTCAACTCTGCCTGAGTTCGCTCGAGCGAGGGTCGAGCGGTGACATCTGTTTGACCAGTTATCAGCACATTTCAATCCTTTTCGCTTCAACACTTGTTACAACACTATTTTACACAGGTTTTCACAAGAAGATGCCAATCAACTCATTTTTCCCTCAACAATCTCCCCCTTTGGCATTTCTGTGACAAAACCTCTAACCTATACATATGACCTAATCCTAGCACACCCATCACTAGATTCATATTCTTGAACACGTTGAAATATTTCTGCACATACTTAGCAAACGGTTAAACATATCGCACAAAGAATTGTTTGCAAATCACAAACCATAATTCATGAATTGACATGACAAGAACAGGCTTTAGAGACGAAATATTCCATTAAGCAATTAATCAGAAAATGAGTTCAAGAACAATTAGTCACACAGCAGCAGTAAACATGAGATATAAAACCAAAAGATAAAAGCCAAAGGCTGCTGTTCCCAAAACAAATGTGTTGCTAACAACTAACACTCCCCCTGAGTTAGTACTAAGCTCCCCCAATCTCCCCCTTAATCAGTACTGTACTACTCCCCCTTTTTGTCACAAGAGGGCAAAGGGTCTCAATCATCAGCAGGACTGCCACCATCCTCATCATCTTCATTAAGTAGATCTTCAATGTCATTGAAGCGTTGGGTCACATGCTGTTGCAGACTATCAAACCGGGCATCCAAAGTATCAAACCGGGCATGAACTGTAGCATCTAGAGTATCAAACCGGGCATCAAGGCGGGCTAAATACTCAAGAACCTGCTGAAGACTGGACTCGGTCGAGCCGGGTGCCGAAGGGGATGGTGCCGAGCTAGACGGCTGAGAACTGGATGGCAGAGAGCTCGAAGGCCGAGAGCTCGAAGGCCGAGAGCTCGAAGGCTGAGAGGAGGGTGCAGAAGGATGCTCAACACGAAGAGGGTGTGGGGTGGTGTGAGCACTACTAAGTTGCACCGTCCTACGACCAATAAGAGCCTTAAGCGGTATTCTAGGCTCCTGTGGAAGAAAGGCCACAGACTGGGAGAGGGCTACTCGGGTGATGAGACAGGCAAACGGCAAACCAGTCCGTTTCTTGGAGGACTGAAAAGTCTCAATAATGACCCGACATAGAAGAGTCCCTAGATCAATGGGGACATCATTGATCAAGGCATATAGAAGAATGGCGCGGTCAAGACCCACGTCACTCTGATGACCCGTAGGATAGAGATTGGTAAGAACAATCCTACTCAGAATGAGATTGTCAGGTGTAAAAAGAATAGTTTGGAGAGGGGTCTTCCCTTCCCAATGACTGGTCCCACCACATAGACAGCTAGCAATGGCTTGTGGAGTAGGAGGAGATGTCCGTGTATAGGGATACACTGGATAAGACACACGAGGGGCATTCAGCAAGTTTGCTATCATGCCCGGAGTCACCCGGAAGGAAATGTTCCAGAGACTAACCTCAAGGAGTCATCAATAGAAATAGCATGAATGTTGGAGTAAAACTCCCGAACCATCTCCACAGAAGGAGTGGGATGACCAGTGGTCAAGGCCTGCCACTGGCGAGACTCAAAAATGTGTGGGATTATGGTCTCAGAAAGCTCACCAAGAGAGACGTCACGCTCAACAATAGGGGTACGTTGAGAGAAGTTCTGAGTGTACAGCTCCTGAGCTTGTGCACTATGGAACTGAGCGTGAGCGGGTGCATGAGGGTTTTGGCGAGGACGAACACATCGAGACGACATGGCTTTTGGCTGTAGACAGAGTCAGTGACGTTAGACAAGGCTAAAGGTGATGTGAAGACCTGATGAATGCATGTCTAATATGTCAAATGCATGATGATGATACAACTCAAATCTTGACCTTCATGCCCATCCCTACTAACCATGTGGATGTTTCACCAACCATGCTAACCATGAGAAAACAACAATGCCAATCATGCCTAACCATGTGGTGAACATGCTAACACGACAATGCCAATTATGCCAACCATGATAGAACAACAATGCCAACCAACCATGCTCATGAAAAAGAGAAAAAAACGATTTTGGTAAACCCAACTAAGTCAAGGTTGGGAATTTTAAACTCAATACACGACCCATGCCCTTTCTAACATAAAACACCTTCAAACTCAATGCAATTCCAAGTCAAATGACGACCCAACACTAGGATATGCATGAAATAGGTATAGGAACAATGCTATGCCAATGCATGATGAAAAAGATTAAAGAAATTTCATTGAGGCATTTCATCAAACACTTGGAGTGCATCCAAGTGAGAAATTCGGGCAACACCCCATGGGAGGTTCAAAAACCTCCTAAATACAACCACACATCCAACAAAACTCCGTAGGAGTTTCAAACAACCCAAAACAAAGGAGGGTTTTCAAAGATTTCACTCCAAGGAGGAGAGAAACCGAAACCCACGAAAATACACGGAAAACCCATAAAACAAACCAAACAATAATCCAAGAAATCAAAATATTAATCAAGAGAAATTTTTTTACCTTGATTTGGATGAGATTTCGGAAGCAAAACAACTGGAAAACCGAAGAGATTTGAGAGAGGGAGAGAAGAAACGCACGGGAGAAATTTTTGGGAGAAAACAGTGCGTTGAGCTCGAGCGGCACTGGGCTTTATACCAGACATTCGCTCGAGCGAACTTAAACCCTCGAGCGGCCTATCGAGAGAAGGTCGCTCGAGCGGAGTCGAGCGGAGTGTCGAGCGAGACCTCTAGATTTTACAATTTTGCCCAATTTTGAAACACACACCACTCACAAGACTCACATGACTTTTACAAACACTAGGGAAGTCAATTTTCAACCCAAGAATACATATCAAATGAAGAGAAGCATCATATTCTCACAGAACACGCAGGTAAAAACAAGGTATCTCAAGTAATGTAGACATGCGTGTTTAACCGGTCCTTGCTCAATCAAGAAATTTCAACCGATAAGCGTGAGCGGGGTTGGGCTGAACAAGAAATCATAAATGCTTGGGAAGCTCTTCCAAGACACAAAAAGTCAAACCCAATGCTGCTAGGACCTGAATCCTTCTGTTTGAGTACTTGTTTCAGCATGTGCAAGAAACAGAAAACTTATTCTGTTTTTCATTTCATTTTTTTTTTTTTTAACAACATCACTTTTTCTTTTCCTTTTGATGTGCCATATTTTTGCACAAGAGAATCATGATGAGGTCATCTAGCCCGTGGTCAATTCTGTGTGCAAGTAGAGCTTCCTACCACCTTTGATTGCCTCCCCAATAAACTCACAAGTGGCGAAATGTCAATTAACTAAGCCAGGAGTGAAGTGTGTGATGCTAGTCACAAATTACAAAAGATACTTATGTTCCAAACCCTTGCAAACCATAAGTATATGATACAAATCTCAAAAGACACATGCCCTTAGATTTTAGAATTAACAGCCCCACCATTATATAGCACAATCATGGAGTGCATGTATGGACAGCAGTCAACGACAAGAAAAAGGACGACACAAGAAAAACAATAAACAAGAACAACAAAACAAAAAAAATGCATGTAAAGTATGTGATGCATGTATGCATGACTGTTAGTCTACAGCACAAAAACCATGTGTGGCTTGCGTCTTCCCCTTTTTGACGATCCACCTTGGTTACCCTTTTCTTGAGTAGGGCTTTGCAATTCTCTTAGTTTGCCTCCTTAACTCAAAACAATTTGGTCAGATGTGACCAATCTTACCACAATGATGACACACGGGGCTTCCTTTGTGAACTCTCCGTCTCAAGAAGGTTGAGACATTCATAAAGCCATTAATGAAATTCTTATCCCTTCTAGAAGGATAAGCAGCTCTACTATTAACGAAAGTAGGAGCATGCACAAAGTGTCTCATTAATTTAAAGCAGTCTGGTCTAATATGGCCAATTTGTCCGCAGTGATGACATATGGGGCTCGCGTTGCGAGCTCTTTGTCTTTTGGAAGGTGGAACAGATTTTTGCACTTGCATGGGCTT